>JAOTAX010057861.1:0-10053 GCA_025629825.1 Erythroxylum guanchezii | reverse complement strand
CTTATGCAACTTATCACTTTAACTTTGATTCAATTCACCAATGTTACAAAATCCCATTAACATTAACATGCTAATTTACTCTAACATATATTAATCTATCAAGACCCCAAAATTAGTTTAATCATGCTTAATCAAATAAAAAAATATCAGGGGCCAACAGTTCTCCCCCCTTAAAGAATTTCATCATCGAAATTCTTACCTGATTCGTTGAAGATGTGTGGATACTTCTCCTTCATGGCTTCCAAGGGCTCCTACGTAGCCTCTTCCACAGAATGGTTTCTCCACAGGACTTTAACCAGCTGTACTGTCTTGTTCCTGAGGACCTTTTCCTTGGTGTCCAAAATCTCCACTCGAATCTCCTCATAACTCAGATCATCTCTCAATTGAACCTCAGTGGTTTGAATGATGTGGGATGGATCCTATCCATATCTCCTCAACATAGAAACATGAAAGACATCATGTATCTGTGTCAATTCCAGTGGCAGCGCCATCCTATAGGCTAGCGGTCCAATCCTCTCAACAATCTCATATGGACCCACATATCTCTGACTCAACTTGCCATTCTTGCTAAACCTCATAACTCTTTTCCAAGGAGACGTCTTAAGAAATACTTTCTCACCGATTTCATACTCCATCTTCTTTCGGTTTGCGTCAGTATAACTCTTCATTCTATCCTGTGCTGCTTTAAGCCGTTGCTTAACCAGATTAACCTTATCAACTATCATCTGAAGTAACTCTGGCCCTATCAGTTTCCTCTCTCCTTCTTCATCCCAGCATATCGGAGTTCTACATCTCCTTCCATACAGTGCTTCATAAGGAGCCATCTGAATGCTTGAGTGGTACGAATTATTATAAGCAAATTTGACCAATGGAAAATGTTCATCCCAAGCTACATTCCCTCAAGTGTCCGAATGGTCCTCTCAGATTAATGGATTCCATCCGTCTGGGGATGAAAAGCCATGCTAAAATTCAACTTGGTTCCTAGAGCCTCTTGTAAGCTTCCCCAAAATTTTGAAGTGAATCGAGGATCCCTGTCAGAAACTATGGAATCTGGAACCCCATGTAATCTTACTATCTCATAAATATACTTCTTTGCTAGCACATGTAGAGAATCAGTTTGCTTAATTGTTAGAAAATGGGCTGACTTCGTCAACTGATCAATAATGATCTATATGGCATCATGCTTCCTACTAGTCTTGGGAAAACCCATAAAAAAAATCATAGTTACCTATTGCCACTTCCACTCAGGAATGTACAATGGCCTTAACTTGCCAGAAGGTGCCTAGCGTTTAGCCTTGACTTGCTGACACACTAGACATTTGCTCACATAATCTGCTACATCTCTTTTCATGTCTTCCCACCAGAAATGTTCTTTCAGGTCTCTATATATCCTGGTGCTACCTGGGTGTATGGCATAAGGCGCATTGTGTGCCTCATCCAGTATTTCATCCTTAACTTCCTTAACATTAGGGATATAAAGTTTGTTTCTGACAACCATAAGTCCATCATCCCTCACTACCACTTCAGATTTCTTGCCATTCTGAATTTCTTCTTGGAGCTTACTCAATTCTGCATCCTGTGCTTGTAACTCCTTAACTTTCTCCCTGAGTATCGGTCTCACTCTGAAATTTGCAATAACACAATCTGGTTCCTCCTGTTTCAAACTTATTCTAAGCTTCGCCATTTCTTCTAATAACGAAAAATACACTATTTGAACATGAGCTATTGATGATTTCCTACTCAAGGCATTCGCCACTACATTTGCCTTTCCTGGGTGATACTCAATCAATAAATCATAATCGTTGAGCAACTCAATCCACCTTCTTTGTCTCAAATTCAGCTCTTTCTGACTTAACAAATATTTGAGACTTTTATGGTCCGTAAAGGTCCTTGTCTGAACCCCATATAGATAATGTCTCTAAATCTTCAGGGCAAAAATTACTGCTGCCAATTCCAAATCATGGGTTGGGTGATTTAGTTCATAAGGCTTTAGCTGCCGCGAGGCATAAGCTATTACCTTGTCTCCTTGCATCAATACACAACCCAAACCCTTCCTTGAAGAATCACTGTAGACTGTGTAATTTTCCTCTCTTGTGGGCAAAGTCAGAATCGGAGTACTTGTTAATCTATGCTTAAGCTCCTCAAAGCTCTTCTGACATTCATCACTCCAAATAAATTTATGATTCTTTCTCAACAACTTGGTCATAGGAGCAGCTATCATCGAGAATCCTTCAACAAATCTCCCATAATACCCTGCTAGACCCAGAAAGCTTCTTATCTCTGCCACTGTCGTCGGTGCATGCCATTTCACTACTGCTTCAATTTTCCTTGGATCAACATGTACCCTATCTTTAGAAATCACATGTCCAAGGAAAATCACTTCGTGAAGCCAGAATTCACATTTGCTGAATTTGGCATAAAGCTCCTTCTCCCTTAATATCTGCAACACTATTCTGAGATGGTCCTCATGTTCCCCTTCACTCTTGGAATAAACCAAAATGTTATTGATAAATACTATGACAAACTGATCTAGATACTCCTTGAAGACCCTATTCATAAGATCTATAAATGCAGCCGGAGCATTGATCAGTCCGAATAGCATGACTAGGAACTCGTAATGCCCATAACGAGTCTTAAAGGCTGTCTTGCTTACATCAGATTCCTTAATTCTGAGTTGATGATAGCTTGACCTGAGATCAATCTTGGAAAAGACACTTGCTCCCTGCAACTGGTCAAACAGATCATCAATCCGGGGCAAAGGATACTTGTTCTTAACAGTCACTTTATTAAGTCTCCGACAATTGATGCACATACGCCATGTCCCATCCTTCTTTCTAACAAACAGAACTGGCGCTCCCCATGGTGAGAAACTCGGCTGTATATACCCCTTCTCTAATAGTTCCTCCAATTGTTCCTTAAGTTTCTTCAATTCTGTTGGGGCCATTCTATACGGTGGTATAGAAATGGGTACAGTTCCGGGAATCAAGTCAATAGCAAACTCAATTTCTCTCACCGGTGGCAAACCAAGTAAGTCCTCTGCGAACACATCTAGAAACTCCCTCACTGCTGGAAAATCCTCTAACCTCCCTTCATTCACCTCGGTGTCCACAACATGCGCCAAGAAGGATTCACACACCCCTTTCCCATCATTCTGTCAGCCAGCAAAGCCGAAATAATTCTTGGCGATGACATTCTCCTGTCTCCTCAGAAAGTCACCCTCTCTCCATTTCCCAGATCAAATTCTACCACCTTGAGGCTACAATCCAACTTCATATGATACTTCTCCATGGCATCCATTCTAAGTATGACATCTAAGCCTCTTAGGTCTAGAGGTAGTAAGTCTACTACCAATCTAGCACCGTCAATGTAGAGTTCATAACCCCTATACACTTAATTGATTACCACCTTCCTCCCTAAAGGTGTACTAACAAGCAAAGGACTATTCAAAGGCATTGAATTCACAACATGTAAAGTCATACTTATAGAAACAAATGAATGCGTAGAGCCAGTATCAATCAACACATAAACTGCAGAATTGAATAACTGAGCCATACCTATGACAACCTCAGGAGCGGCTGCAGCTTCCTCTCTAGTCATGGCAAATACCCTGACTTGTGCCTGACCCCTTGGCCTCCCTGGAGGATTAGCCTTCCTCGCAGCTCCAGAACTGCCCATCTCTGTTACTAGCCTGGGTCCTACTATTTCTACTCTTCTTGGCGCTTGCGACTGCGACCCCTCTTGCCTCATTGCTTGGGGACAGTCCTTGATCATGTGTCCCTTCTCACCGCATTGGAAGCATGCTCCAAGTAACTTGAAACACTCTCCCCTGTGAAATTTCCCACAATGCTCACATTAGGGGTTCGTATTCATGCGACTACTCCTCTCCATCTTTCTATTGCCTCCCATCGCTAAGGCTTGCACTAAAACTGCCTTCACTTGCTTATTTTTAGCAGGGCCATTACTCCCCACTTCGCTCTAGGAGTGGAAACTCTTCTCCAGCATGGGAGCACTCACTCCCTTCTTAGCAAACTGTTCCCGACTCTTCGTTTTCTTATTCACTTCATATCTTATATTCTCCAGTTTCTCATCCTGGAGTGCAGCATCTACTAACTGCTGGTAGTCACAGAAGTTGTGGATCAACACCTTCTCATTAATCCCCAGATGAAGATAGCCCTCAAATTTGCGGCACTTATCCTCCTCATTAGCCATAATGTTGGCCGCATATCGAGAAAGCTGAGTGAACTTCAACTCATACTCACTCACACTTATATCCCTCTGTGTGAGATTCAAAAATTCTCTGGCCTTCTCTTAGATATAGATTCTCGAGAAGTACTTCCTCCGAAAAGCTTCCAAAAAGTCCCTCTATGTCAGCACTGGAGGCATAGCTTGACTGTGGGGCACTGATTCCCACCAGTGGAGTGCATCCCCCTGCAGCAAGCTGACTTCATAGTCCAGTTTCTCCTTATCAGTACACTTCATCTAAATCAGGACCCTCTCTGTCCTCTTCAGCCATGCTTCTGCCTCTTTAGGGTTGGTAGTCCCATTGAAGTCAACAGCCCCATACTTTCGGAGCTTATCATACTGCCCACTCCTCTCCACTGGAGCTGGCACTAGCACTTGTGACCCTTGACCCATGGAATAAGTGAAAGCCTGGGCAAAGGCCTGAAAGAACTGCGGATCCATTTGAGGCATCGGAGGAGGCGGTGGGGGCACCTCATGCTGCACACTAGGTGCCTCAGAATCTGGAGCAGAATGTGTCCCCGCATCCTGTGGGACATACGATTCATCTGTGCTCCCTTGCCAAGAGCCAGATCGAGTCAGAGCTCCTCGAGTCCTTTTTCGAGGCAACATTTCACTCCTTCAATTTAAAACCATTGAAAATCCTTAGTTCATGCAAAACAGTTTCAAATCATGTAAAACAATTCAAAACAATGCAAGTTGTTCATTTAAAACAATGTATATGATTCATGTAAAATAATGCATGTTCACCTCATACTTGAAAACTACCCACCTAGTTGCCTAAAAGATCCCTAAACCTAGTTGCTCTAAAACCATAACATGTTGGACCCTGTTTTCGGAGCCCAACATCTGGAGTCATAAACCTTGTGTTTATAGTCCAAGATCCAAAGTCATTTATCGCCATTCCAACAAGATGGTATGCCCACACTAATCAATCACCAAAATTACAACTTGACCTCTTCAAAGAAATTGTAGCTCTAAGTCTCTAGTTTGTTTTGAAGCAAGAATCATCTTAATTGGAGCTCTACAGCTCAAGGTATACTTAAAAAGCTAAAGCATGTACATACCCCTCTCATGCTCTCTCAACCGACCCCTCAGTTTCTCTATATAAACTTATTCAAATCAACTCCAACAGATATTAATTTTCATGGAGAGAAAGGTAACGAATCCATTGCTTCAAGAATCACTTCATTTGGAGGTCGGATGAGGATGTTATGCCCGAAAGAGTCAAATATGTTTATACTCTCAAACAATCTGTTCCTATCTTGGCGCAATTGCTATAACTTTTTCTATATGAGTCAGATTGAGTTCTTTTTAGACTATTTGAAAGAGGACATCAAGATCTACAACTTTCATGAAGAACTCGAAGCAAGATTCGAAGCAAAAGTCAAACTAAGATGAAGATAATGTCATATTACGATGAAAAACTAAGACAAAAAACTAAGACGAAGCTGATGTCATACTAAGACGAAGATGACGTCATACTAAGACGAAAACTAAGACGAAAAACTAAGACGAAGATGACGTCATACTAAGACAAAAACTAAGATGAAAAACTAAGACGAAGATGGCGTCCTACTAAAACGAAGATGACGTCATACTAAGACAAAAACTAAGATGAAAAACTAAGGCGAAGTTGACGTTATACTAAGACAAAAATGACGTCGTACTAAGACGAAACACTAAGATTAAAGCAATCAAAAGGCCATAACTTTCACTACAGATATCGGATTAAGGTCATTCTTAGATCTCTTTAAAGAAGACTTTTAGATCTACAACTTCCATGAATTCCTCATAAACGAATTTTGGCTCTAAAAGGGTTAAAATTTCCAATCGATACAGTTGTCCCGAAAGTTCACCCTATGCTGCAACACAAACTTCAAATGATCATAACTTTCCACTATGATATCCAAAACTTACAAACTTTATATCGTTGGAAAGCTGAAACATCTTCTACAACTTACAAATAGACAATTCCTACCAATTCTACCAAGATAATTCCAAAATTTCCCTTGAATTCAGATCACAATCCTACCCTTCTGAAAATTTGAAATAGCAATGTAAAAATTTGAAAAGCCATAAACAACCATAACGCATATGTATTTCATTCGCATCAAAATAAGAGTTTTACAACGCTTTAGTGGGCATTTGGAGCCACTTTACAACATAATCCAAAATACAAACTTTGCAAAAACAACAATTTCTCAAAATGCAACTAAAGCATTGTTTTACAAAAATTAATTTAAAATACAAAATAAGCCAATTCTGGAGTAATGCCTTTATGCTTAATCACTCGATCTTGAGCTCCTCACCTAGAGATGGGACGGAATGGGAGGGGGGTGAGCTTAACGCTCATAGGTAACAATTTTATAATCGGAAATAAACAAAAGCCCTTGAAGGCCATCATGATTATAGCAATTTATCATAAAATCCTTAAAACATTTATATCTCAACTTGTCAAACCAAAACCACAATTCACGTCAGTTGAACATTCATCAAACTTATCAACACATGTAAATACATAAGCACATCATAATGGTTTGGGTGGATCCGTAGCGGAACGTACTACACATTTCCCATACTGGTCCTGTGTAGCCGTGAACAGAACGTACTATCGCAATCTCACAAAATGGTCTTGCGTAGCCGTGAACTTATAGGAGTTCGCGAGGGAGCTCCATGCCACTAACGGGCAGGCGGGAGAGGCCTTTTTAATCAAGTGCACTTGACAAACAGAACAGACCACGACAAACCCACAAAACATGTAATTCATGAACTTGAAACATGTTGCCCATATGGCACATCTTTTGCAAACATGATTTCATGAGCATGACATATGTGCTATGCATTTCTATCATTATTTCACAATTCACTTACAAAATTCATATATAAACATATATGGTACATTCTCAAACCAACTTAAAGAACAATAAATGTCCATTTTCAAGGTAGTTGGAAATCATTTAATTCCATTTATTTGAAAGAAACTTTAATAGCTTCTTTACTGAATTATAAAAATGTCACCCACTTTGATTTCCTTGTTTGAAAACTTGTTCAAGGATGTACCTCTTCTTGCTTCTCTTGCCTCTCTTGCCTCCCTTTAACAAAGAAAAAAATTCCTAATTCAATAGAACTCAAATTGGAAAACCTAAAGAACCCAATGCATGATATTGATCCTAGAATACCTAAACCCATACATTTCCTAAGCTCTTTGAACCAAAACACTCCAAAAATGCAAAACATTAAAAATCACTTACCTTGAATCTTCACCAACCAAAGGATTTCTTGGCTCTATTGGAATCTTTAACCTTCCTCTTTGTTTTTCCTTCTTGAATCAACTTAAAACCTCCTTTGAACACCAATAAATGAAGAAACCCTAGCTTTTCTCCTTTCTTTCCCCTATTTTCTCCTTATACGACACTCTCCCTCTTCTCTCCTTTTAATTTTCGTTTTCTCTCACTTCTAATGCAAGACAAGTCTTATTTCTTCCCCTTTTTACCATTAATGATTGCACAAAGTCCAATTTGCCCTTACTTATAAGCCTTGTAACTTAAATGCTTAAGTGTCCTTCCCATAATGCCCCCTTATGCAACTTATCACTTTAACTTTGATTCAATTCACCAATGTTACAAAATCCCATTAACATTAACATGCTAATTTACTCCAACTTACATTAATCTATCAAGACCCTAAAATTAGTTTAATCATGCTTAATCAAATAAAAAAATCAGGGGCCAACATATATTGAGTGCATTTTTTTTGTTTATTGAGATGTTTTAAAATTATTTTGGTACTTAATTCGTTCTTATTATGTTTCTAAGTCTTAATTGTCTTCAAAGGTCAAAAGGAGAAAAATTAGACAAAATTGAGGAAAATTAAAGGATTAAAACTGTCCTTAAGAGACATGACCATGTAGAGGACACAGGTGTTTTCGTGACTATCTAGTTTTCTGGGATTATGTTTCTTCACAATTTTAAAGAATTAAAGAAATATTTAGAGACCATGTAGATGATTGTGTCTACTCTAAAAACCTTAATTTCAAGCTATAAAAGGTCAAAACAAAGAGAAGGCCTAAGGAGTCTCATAGGAGGTTTGTAGGAGGCTTAAGAGAGGCTCAGGAACCCAAAAATTGACAGCTTAAGATGATAGAAAAAATAAAGAACAAGTAAAGAAACATATTTGTAGTGGATATACATTAATCTAAAGTGGATTTCATGAAAAGGGATCTCATCATGATTCTTTTAGTTTTTTGTTTTCCCTTTAGTATTGATGTTATGATTATGAACTAAACTTTTTTTTTGGTACTTGGATTAGATAAACCCTAGGGTAGATCTTGTACTGATTTTACGTTAACTTAATTCCTTCTTTAGTTTTGTTTAGATTATTTATATGTTCTTAATTCATCCAGGCATTGATTTGTTTCTAGTGAGTTTATAAGGGGTTTGTTCATTGCTCTAGTAGACCAATATCCTATTATCTAGGAAACATTTTATTCTAGTGAATTTGTAACTTGTTTGGTTACTAGTATTTTCGACCACACTAACACTGGTTGACCATTCATATGGTTAATAACTAAGATCCTTACCTTATAGATCTTAATGATACGTGCACCTATCAAACTATAGTATAATGATTATGAATATTGAGTTTCGATCCTTCTAAGATAATAAGTACTGATAATTGTTTCTTTTCTATTAACTAACTGACATTCTAAAAGCTTACACAGGCAATGCACACAGTTTTACTGCTGGACCCCGCTTTCGGAGCCCAACATTCGGAGTCATTAAACAGATCATATTATCCTATAGGGTTATTTTCATAAACCCTCGTTATTCATCATCCCCTAAGGGTGGTGTGCCCACACCAATCAAACATCATAATAAACCCATTTCTCCTATTTCTGATAAGATTTTAGGAAACTTTAATCCTAAATTACAATTTGACTTCTTTAGAACATTTGTATCTCTATGTCTCTAGTTTACTTAGAGACAAGAATCATCTCATTTGGAGGTTAGATGATGAGGTTATGGCCAAAAGAATTAAACAAGGTTTTGGCCTCAATCATACTGAACCTGTTTCGAGAAAATTGGCATAACTTTCTCTATGGATGTTGAATTAAGGTTGTCTTGGGACGGTTTTGAAGAAGACTTAGAGCTCTACAACTTTTGTGAAGACCTTGAATCTTTCATATTGAGGGTCAAAATTAGACCAGACGATAGGGCAGACGATTCAGTCTACAGTGGATAAGAAGGAAGGTTTTAGTCTAGGACCTATTTTGGAACAATTTGTATAACTTCCTCTATATATGTCGGATCAAGATCATTTTTAGACAGTTTGAAAGAGGACTTCCAAATCTATAAATTTCATGAAGACCATGAAGATAGATTCTATCATGTAGAGGGTCAAAATTGGACCAGACAATAGGGTAGACGATTCCAGACGAATGGTCAAATGAAACCAGACGAAAGGTCAGAGGATTTGGAAAAATTGGCATAACTTTTTATATAGAGATTAGATTAAGGCCATTCTTAGACGGTTTGAAAGAGGACTTCTAGATATACAACTATTATGAAGACTATAAAGATATATTGTTGGGACCCGATCTCAGGAACCGGATCCCAACCGGAAAACGAAAACGGAAAACGAAAACTAATCGAAAGAATCGGATTACTAATCATAAGCAAACTCGAATTCAACCGAAAGAAGAAATCGAAAGAACGGATTCTTATCAAATTCACAACGGAACGAAACGGAAGCAAATCGAAACAAACGTTTCGAAACGAACGGAAACAAATTGCCGACATCCGAAAGCGAAGA
>JAOTAX010057767.1:0-10057 GCA_025629825.1 Erythroxylum guanchezii | reverse complement strand
TCAAGTGAATTTGAGTTCAAGTGTGAATGATTTCAATTGGAAATTGAAATAACTTTGAATGATGCGTAAAAAGAATAATAAGGATTAAAAAAAATGAAGCGATATTAGTTAAGATATGATTCGTTGATCGGTAGGTTGGGTTCCGGAAGGTTGGGTTCCGGAAACGGGATCCAACATAAGGAGAGAGGAAGAAGAAGAGAGGAGGAGAAAGGAAGAGGAGTAGAAGGAGGCTACTATGCTGCCATCTTCTTGATCGATTCCGAGCCTTCCAAGTGACTTCATTTTGTTCTATCTTTTGAATCTATAAGATGGAATTATTAGTGATGGATTTGGGTTTGATAATGATGTTCTTAACTTCTTTAAGAATTTGTTCTTGAATCAATGTTAATGTGATTTCTTTCGATATTAATACATTAGGTGTTGTGATTATTTGTTGTATTTGCTTACTTCGGCAATAAATCAAGAGAGTGAACCGATAAAAAAATATTTAGATTAGGTAATTAGACTTAAACAATCTAATAGATCATACAAATGACCAAATCGGAAATTTAGACGAAGAGAGAGCTCGTATAAGGACATGGTTGTCTATTAGAAGGCTTAAGATCTGATTGTAATTGTAGGTTTTTTGTTAACTGAGAGATTGCAAATTCCATAATTCAATTAGGGATTATGATTTAGGGTTTAATGATTGTAACTAGAGAGAGAGTAATCCACCCTTCAAAAGTCTAGGACTGATACCGTATTAACTCAAAAGTAGTCATGTTAGCATTTGATGAAAGGATAAATCTGCCTTCCCATATCACCTAATCTTCCTTATGTAATTTTCATTATTAATTTGGTAATGCTCAATTTGATACTCTGTGTGTTAATTTTACATTTTTATTCCAATCAGTCATCTTCATATGTTTATTTTTCCGTGCAATTTTTGTTTTTTAATAGTTCTTTAGGACTTAGACAATTAGAATTAGATTAGTTTAATAACTCCTCAAGGGATCGACACCTCATATACTACACCCACAACCTTTGTGCTTACAATATTTTGAGGGTTTTAAATAGATTAAAACTTGCCTTAACACTAATCATTAAATCCTAAATCATAATCCCTAATTGAATCTAATTCTCTAAAATTACAATTCTCAGTTAACAAACAACTCACAATCTAATTAGTTTTTAAGCACTTTAATAAACAATCGGGTCCTCACACACGATCTCTGATCATATAATTACCGATTTGATTATTTATATGATCTATTAGGCTGTTAACTCTCATTACCCAACCTAATCATGTTACTATCGGTTCACTCTCTCGATTTGTTACCGAAATATGTAAAAACAACAAACAATCACAATACCCAACACATTACCATCAAAAGAAATCAAATCACAATTGATTCAAAACCAAATCCCTGAAGTTTAGAAAATACTTAAAGAAATAGTCATCATCCTCATATCCATATCATACATTAAATGAAATAAACACAAAGATGAAATGGGAAATTAAATTGTAAAGGATCGTTGATGGTGACTGTAGCAACTCCTTCTCTTCTTCTTCTCTCCTCTTTTCTCTTCTTTCTCCTCCTTGCCTCTTTCTTTAATTGGTAAGATGGAGGCTCCCTTGAGTAGGTCATTTAATTTTCCTTTTATAGGGTTTTTGCCTTTTTAGCTAGTTTTACCCAGGTCAAAAAGTCCAAAACAACCTTACATAAATAGAAATGGAAGAAGATCCCTGCGTCTGTATCATGCTTGCCATAATTGTGGCCATTGAAAATTAGGTTCTGTGGCCCATGAAATTAGCTTTTGACACAATTGTGGCCCATTGAGTCATGATCATGGCCATATCTGGGTTGCATCTATCATGATTGTGATTGGAATGTCACAATCGTGACCCTCAGTCTTCCTCCACGCTTTCTCCTAACTTCTCCGATCTTCTTTACCTGATCTTAAAAACTAACAAAAACATCAAAACACCTTAAACGCACAAAGTTAAAGCTCGATAAAATTCTCTAATCCATATAACATTAAAAAACACAAACACATAATCACACTAACATAACTCTAAACCTAAACATTCACAAATCATCTAATTAACAACTAAAAACATAATAAATTACCCACTAAAACATAATGTAACTTATAACTATCTGTTAAAGAAGTGCTCTAAAGGCCAGCACCTTTAGCACTTATTGTATAAATCTTTATGATTAATAAAAATGCAAGCTCATAAATTTAATCTTCATGCTCTTTATAAATTGATAGTGATCTTAAATATATTAATGAAGTCCTTGATACATTACATACCATGAAGGAAATCATAATGAGGTCATGAAAATGAGATTCCTATCATATGTAATTATGTTAGTGTCTAAATTGTTCCTAGTCATAGGATTAATAGGACGGGGCATTATTAATCTGGACAGACTAACACATGTTATACTCTTTGATTAGATCAAGCAGTGGATCTCATAAGCTATAAGTATGAGTTGTTTAGAGTTAACATATGGATGTTTGCTAAGAGTTGTAAGTACATTAGATGACCTGCCATGAGATAATCATATGGATAATCTATTTTATTATCAGTGATTGTCTTATCATAGCAATGGTGCAAATGGATAATCTATTTTATTGTCAGTGATAGTCTTATCATAGCAATGGTGCAAATACCCTTAGACTAGAGGTATTCAAAGGTGATTGAGTAGCTAATAAAGGATTCACCACTCATGAAAGGAGGAGATATACCCACGACCTCTTATCAGGGTTATTAGTCAGGAGTCTCTAGCCATAGTGGAAATGTTATGAAGATAGTCTTCAGTGACATATCCAATTAAGTAATAAGCCTTGAGAACAAGAGCTAACATCACTTGGGCTAGATGTGACACAGTCAGTCTAGTAGGAGTTGACACTTTAACCCTACTCTGAACCAAGTGGGGTATAAAATAGTGAAAGGACAAATTGCACAGGAACATTGTCTATAAAAGGTTTGTAGTCAAACTACTGACTTTTCGGTCAATTGGGAGTCATGACGTGTTGCTAGATACTACTTATGACTTGCTTGAATTGAGTGTTAATTCAAGTGGCCACCTAATAGGTCACATGCATTGGAGATTGCGAATAATGAGTAAAATGGTTTTGGATGGGGATCCAAGATATGAGAGATGCACGACTAAGCTACAAAAAGGTGGTAGTTTAGGGTCATTTAATTGTCAATCAAATGACATATTGTTAATCTTGCTTATTAGGTAAGATGACAAAATTACCCTTTAATAAGCAAGATGACAAAATTACCCTTTAAAGAACGAGTGAATGTTTTCATGCTAAATTAAGTAGTCCAATAACTCTCCATTGATCTTGGGGGTTAGAGGGAGGCCAAAGGGTGGAAAAGACACTCTAGTTTCCTATAAAAGTTGTAAGAAAACAAAGTGTCTTTTTGTGAATTGTCACCTTCTTCTAAAATCCTCTCTTAAAGAACACACCACAAAGCTAGCAATTTGTATGTTCTTGCCATTCTTCCTAAGAGGTTTTAGGCCTTTCTCTTCATGTGGATATCATTAAAGACGTCCTCCTTTGGTCATTGTAGTTTACAATAACCTAAAGAAGTGAAGACGAAAAAGAACGAAGGAGATTGTAAGGATACACATCTTAAGTTCATGTTTTATTTTACTACATCTAATCGCATAGGTTTGATTTTGGGTTTTTTGGGTTTTGTTTTATTTACCGATGTGTATTCTAATAATTGATGCATGTGACGCATGATGGAAACCCAACAGTAGTTTCAGAGACATCTCGTGCCTATTAGACGTAGAAACTATTACATATGCAATAGGATTGCATGACTGTGACAAATGTGGGTCTATTCTTTAGAAAATTCCAAATTAAATGTTGCTTTCATGATTTTCTTTCACTGATATGCTCATGAGATGTTAGTAAATGGTTTTAGTGATTGGAAATTGATTTCAATGTGACAGAAATATTGATTGTCAAATTTCTAACAATATGTTGGAAAATCGTTTTCTGTTGAACATATGTTGTTGGTTGGCTAATGAGGTTTAACATGTTTTTCATGGAATTTCATTCTGGAATGTTTTTGTAAACATATTTAGATTGTGTTTAATTTGCTGGAATTTTTCCATAATTAATTAAAATTTTTAATTAAATTTTCAAATAGTAAGCAAATCTGGTCAGTTTTGTTGAAATTGATGGAACTGTTTTGTTTGATAATTTTATGTGTGTATGCTTTAGTTCTAGAACCTTAAAAATTTTGTGTGATAAAATTATGTTATTTTGATGAATGAAGCATACCAAAATGATTTTGGTTGAATTAAGATTTCCGAAAAAATTGTAGATGTCAAATTTGTCATTTTTAGCATCTTAATGGTGTTTCAGTTATCTTGATAATTTTAGGTGATTCCAAAATTATTTTGATGAACATGAAATGTCCTAGAGATGCATGGAATGATGATTTGATGTTTTGGAAATTTTTTTAAAATTTTGAAACTAATTTTGAAATAATTTAAGTAGAGCATTATTTTCTAGTAAAACTAGAAATTGACATGTGACAAAATTAAAATGTTTAATTTTGACATCAAATAATCAATTTTACGGTGAATTAATTTTGAATTAATTTCAGGAATTAAGAATTTAATTTAATTTGATTAATATTGAATTCTAAACTGAAATGACATACAAGATTAAATTTAGCCATAATAACCCTTAGGAAGAAATTCGATTCAAAAGTTGAATTAACTTCCATAATGTAGGATCCATAACTTTTCACAACCAAATTTGACGTGTTTAATATTATACATTAGAGGATGCACGTTAGATGTATGTGTGGGCTTGTATGATGGATGGTTATGGACTTAAGCCCAATATGATTGGGGTGTCCATATCATGTCATATAGTTATAATAACTATATATATGTGTGGTATATAAAAGACCTTCCTAATTAGACAAGACTTAAGTAGATATCCCTCACTTAAAATATTAAAACTAATGCCTTCCATTAATATGGTGAGAACCAGAGTTCTTTCAAAGTTAGGGTTATTGGGCAAATCCAAGCCTGCTCAACACGAATATGTTCGATCTATAGAAATATGATTTCCAGATTAATAGGTTAGTTTTAAATAAAAGCATTGATTTGTTGGGCAAATCCAAGGTTAACATGGATAGAGGTGAAGTTGGGTAGTGTACATATGATGTTCATGTATTAAGAGTTGATAGCCCAATAAGCGTGTACCCATCAACAGTTGATAGCACTAGATTCGATAGTTACGTTATAAATGCAATTGGTATGATTGATTGATACCTACCGATTGACCTAGTGTGGCTTGTTGGGCAAACCCAAGGTCATTCCTAGAGATATTCGATATCCATCCACTATGAGAATTTCTATATAAGTTCTCTCAGATTCATATTGAGGGTTATAGATTTGTGTGAAAATAGTGGGAGCCATACTGCTGTTATTAAAGTCCTAATAGACATGCATTTATATACAAGCTAACACCATTTCTCTCTTTGACATTAGGTTGCAAGAATCGACACCATGACCTCTAGTGTGAACCTATGCTCACTTATGGAAGCCAATAAGTTGATTGGACCCAACTTCCTATATTGGCTTAGGAACTTGAGAATAGTTCTCAAGTCAGAAAAACTAGGCTATGTCTTAGAAAAACCACTTCCCGATCCCCCTACTACTTATGCTTCTGATAGTGATCAGAAGGTATATAGAAAGCATCTCGATTATAGTAAGATGGCTAGTTGCATAATGTTGGCCACTATGTCATCATAATTGCAAAAGCAGTATGAGGTTATGGATGCTCATACCATAGTCTATCATCTGAGGGAGTTGTTTGATGAGCAAGCTAGGTTCGAGACCTCGAGGTTGCTCTTCCACTCCAAGATGGATGGGGGTATATCTTTAGTGAAATATGCACTGAAGATGAATGGCTATATTGAGAGGTTGGCCTCCTTGGGTTTCCTGATAGATTATAAATTAAGTATAAACTTAATCCTAATTAGTTTCACTAATAGTTATTCACAATTTGTGCTTAACTATAGGATGAATAAGATATCCACCTGTTTGGGGTTATGTAAATATAGTGCCTTAGAAAGCAAGTGTATTTACATATAACTTAATCTTCTTCTAGTTATTTTTTTAATAAAAATATTTATTATTAGTAAAATAAAAGAGTTTGGTTTTATTTGTATGAGCATAATATAATTAGTCATAAGGTACCAAGATTCTTTTGTAAGTAATATACATATATATGGAGATGTATGGGAAGCATGTATATTATTAGAATCTAAATTAGTTGATTCACAGTTGAATAATCAAGTTGGTCGCTTGATTATGGTTTAGACTGTAGTGTTGCAATTTATCTCCGTGTAAGTAAAAGAGTTTACTTCAAGGGAATGATGAGTTTCATATCATGATGGTAATTGACTATTGATAATGGCACTATTAAATGAATCTGGAATCACATATGTTTTTAAAGAATAGAGTAGGTTGTTTCTTTGATCTTAAAACATACACTTTAGCATTCTTTTATTACGAACTACAATCGTGATGAGTGGTGAAATCATGTATGTTTCGTTATAATTCTTGATATGATCATAATGGATTTTTACAGAGTATTAATCTAGTGTTTACATGTTGGAATTATTAATTGAAACATATATTGAGGAACATTCACTTAAATAAAGAGTTTATAGTGATATCATCAGTTCTAGATGTTTTACAGAGATTGGTGATTAAACTGGCGCCAGTAGTTGGATGGACTAGCTACCCATCAAGTGTTAACACCAAGATAAGATCTTGTGTATTAATCACCATATAGAGTGAAGCGGGAGATCTAGAAGGAAAAACCAAAATAAGGGCAAAATGGTAATTTTTCCCTTTATTGTGCTGGTGGCTATAATATGGTTTATAATAAAGTTTGCAATTGGACATCTAATTTGAAAAATGTGTTCTCATAATATTTAGTAATTCAAGAGTTCAGCTAATTGTATTTAGTGGAATGACATTTGGTTAACAAGTTGGAATTAATTCTAATGACATTAAATTAATTTTGGGCTTATTGGAGCTTAAATTATATAATTCCAATTAGATTCCCCACTTGGCTTCTAGGAAAGGTTATCAAGCAAAGTAAGAAAAATACATTGAGGTTACTGGAAAGAAAATAAAAAAAGAAAGGACCGAAATAGATTCAGAATAATAATACTGGGACAAATTAATTAAGAGTTAATTAATGGTTGTCATTTAATGTTGGCATGTAGAAAAACACATAAACCTTTTAGCATTCATTTGATTAAAGAAGGAAGTAGTGCATTTGTTGCTCTCTCTCCCTTCTTTCATTTTTTAACCGAAAATGAGAGTGTCTTACTTTTGTTTTTTGTCTTTTCATCTAGCCATATTAAACAAATGAGAATGTCTCATTTATTGGCCTCCCTTTCATTTTGATTAAAAGAATGAAGTGGTGCATTGGTTGCTTAAAACTCCCCCTCCTTTCTTTCATAATCTAGCCGAAATTAGGAATGTGAGTGTCTCATTTTGGTTCTTTCAACTAGTTGATTATAAAAGGAAAACCTCTACAATATTTCTTCTCCTTTCCCACCAAAGGATGTTGTTAACCAAGTTGTCCAAGGAGAACAAGTGATAGATCGGATTGGTTGAGGATACCATAGCGACGAGTCAAAGTTGTAGCAAAGGAGTCGGCAAAATTTCGATCATGTTCTTATGTTATTTATTTTTCTAATACTGTATCATGTATGGATTAAAACATGTTGATTTGGTTATCATGCTTCTGCTACGATTTGATTTCGGAAAAAGTTTTTGAAATCTACCATTTAGCCAAATCTAGTATGATATTGTTTTTCGATCCAACACCACCATGATTCTTGAATTCATCAACTTGCTCAAAACAATTGAGCTATCTATTAGGAAGGACAGTAAGGTTGTGATGCTGGTGGACTCTTCTGGTTCGAGGAGGTAGAACCAAAAGAAGAAGAAGTCCACAAGGCCTAAGAGGGCTGTGGTCAAGAAGAAAGCTAAGGAGACTGCCCTTAAGGCAACATGCTTCCACTATAGCAAGGATTGCATTGGAAGAGGAACTGTAAGGCCTATTTGGAGTCACTACAGCAGAAGAAGGCATCAGATGCCCTGTCTACTTCAGTTATATTTGTTATTGATATTAATACTGTTTCTAATAATAACATATAGGTATCGGATACAGGTTTTGGCTCACACATATATGCTGATATGCAGGATCTCAGGAATAGTAAACATCTCAACATGGGAGAGTCGGACCTGCGTGTGGGCAATGGAGCAAGAGTTGCTACATTAGCCATAGGAACTTATGTATTGACACTCCCTAGTAGGCGTCTAATAGAATTGGATGATTGTTTGTATGTACCTGTATTAACTAAGAATATTATTTCAGTTTCTAATCTTAATAAAGTTAGTTTCCATTTAAATTTTAGTAAGAATGGTTGTTCTATTAGTTTGAATGGAATGCTTTATGCTATGGGTACATTATGCAATGGAATATCTATATTAGATATGTCCAATCCATTTTTAAATATCAATGACAATAAAAGAAAAAACTAAGATAATGTGAAATCATTATATTTATGGCATTGTCGCTTTGGCCATATAAGTGAGAGACACATGATGAAACTACACAAATGTGGCAGTTTAGGGTCATTTGATTATGAATCATATGACACATATGAAGTTTTCTTATTAAGCAAGATGACAAAGTTACCCTTTAAGGGAAAGGGTGAACGAACTATTGGGCTATTGGACTTAATACATTCAAATGTATATGTATACATGCCAAAGGCGGTTTCATATACTTCATTACCTTTGTCGATGATTATTCATGATATGGGTATGCATATCTTATAACATACAAATCTGAGGCCTTTGAAAGTTCAAAGAATTTAAAAATGAAGTAGGGAAACAGCTGGGCAGAAGTATTAAAATCTTACAATCAGATCGAGGTGGTGAATTCTTAAGCCAAGAGTTTTTAAATTTTCTCAAAGTTAATGAGATAGTATCCCATTAGACTCCACCTTACTGTTGGAGTTATGTAGATATAATGCCCTGGAAAGTAAGTGTATTTACATGTAACTTTATCTTCTTCAATTACATTTTTATAATGAAAATATTTATTATTAATAAAACAAAAGAGTTTGGTTTTTACGAGCTTTATATATCTAGTCATAAAGTATAAAGATTCCTTTGTAAGTAATATACATATACATAGACATGTATGGGAAACATGTATATTATAAGAATCTAAAATAATAGATTCACAATTGAATAATCAAGTTGGTCGCTTGATTATGGTTTAGACTGTAATGTTGTAATTTATCTCCATGTAAGTAAAGGAGTTTACTTCAAGGGAATGATGAGTTTCATATCATGATAGTAGTTGACTATCGATAATGGCACTATTAAATGAATTTGGAATCAAGTATATTTTCAAGAATAAAGTAGGTTGTTGCTTAAGGTGAACCAGTGCGAGATTACATAATTAAGGTAATCTCTACGGTCACTGAGACTGAGATGCTTGGGACGAATATGGATGCGGAGATGCGGATGATAATGATCATGAATAGCTTAAACTCTTCTTTTCAGCAGTTTAAGTTAGATTATGAGCTCAATAGCAAGGATTACATCTTGAGTGAGTTGATGAATAACCTCCAAAGTACAAAGGAGATGTTGAATATCAAGGCTCATAGGCCAGAAGCTAATGTAGCATCTTCTTCTAAGCCCAAGGGTAAGGGCTAGCAAAAGAAGAAGGGTCCAATGGAAAAGAAGGCCCAACCCAAGAAAAAGAAGGCCAAAGAGAACATCAAGGGAAAGTGTTTCCACTGTTATGAGATGAGCCACTGGAAAAGAAACTGTCCAGTCTACCTTGAGTCCTTCAAAAGCAAACAAGGTATGGGTTTCCTAAGTTTGTTAGGAACAAGAAATGTGGCAGATTTATCTGTTTCTTGGATATTAGATTCAGGAGCCACTAACCATGTTTGCAATTCTTTACAGGGGTTCCAGCA
>JAOTAX010057728.1:0-10060 GCA_025629825.1 Erythroxylum guanchezii | reverse complement strand
TTGTGTGAATGTATAATACTAGGAAAAAATTGATGAATTTATGAATGATGAATGGAAAGTGATCAAGTTTACTTAAGTTATAAACCTAATTGCAAACTAAATGATGTACAAGTCATGATGTGTAAATGATTAAGATTTATGAATAAGGTTACATACCTGGAATGATCAATTGAGCATGCATTGAACACGACACATATACATGTGTAAATTTGAGTATTTATCTGATTGATCAAGTAGTGATGTGTACATGTGTGTATTGCTTGATTTAGAGGCACAAATCGACCGACACCATCCAAACATTGCCGGTTCGTCGAGGCAATAACTAATGTACTATGAGTAACCTAGATGTGTGACCTCGATTAGATACGTGTTCTATTCATATTGTTTTGATTAAACTTGATTTCTCTATATTGAATCTATATTGATATAATTATGACACTGATGATTTCAGACAATTGATTGTCCGAGGAGTTTGATATTCAGGACTGTATTAGGAGTGTTTGTGATTTAAATATGAATAAGGAAAATGAATTCTCAACTATATGTTGAATGCCGGACATAGATCTGATGAATTGTGGTAATTGAATGTGTTTCTTGACTGAAGAGTGATTGATGATATATTATGTTAAAATGTTGCACTTCATTACATGAATATGCATGTTCACATAAAGGAGTTGTGACTGGAGCAACCAACATGAAAAGAGCTTTAAGCTCAAATATGTTCACACAGAGCCTCAAGCTCAACATTTAATGAATTTGGTATCCACAATAGGTACGGGACAATACTAAAATGAGCTTAGTATCTACAACAGATACGGGACTGATAATAGATAAATACACACTCGGTCACAACAAAGTAAAAATGGAAGTGAGTCTCATTTGCATTTGCATTTGTATCTTTGCATGTGTTTACGAAATTGTTTGCAAATGAATGTTGAATTTTATTAAGATAACATTGTGAAATGCTTCTGAACTTGACGGTGATATGAAGGCTTGTGATAAATGAGTGAAATATTATGAGATGATTATATGAATTTTTTGCATTCAGAAGTTGCTTCTAAAATGATTAGGTAAAGTGATTGTATTGTGAAGGTGCTTGTTGAAGCATATTGAATAATGTGATATATGAGGCATAAATCTGTATGATATGTTATATTGATTGAGCTGGGTTTTATTCATATGATATATATGATCTGTTTTGAGTGAACACATCGATGATGGTTCACTCATTGAGTTCGCAAAACTCATCAAAATTGTAATGTTAATTTTTAGGTACTAAAAGGAGACTTTGCTTGTAAAGCAATCTAGTTGGAGTCTAGTATTATCAATTTTGGGATCAAGATATGGTTTAAAGGTCTAGTCAGCTGTCATCTGAGGAGTTTAGATAGAGTGCTTTTGTATAGTTTTCATCTCATGTAGAATATTTTGTATAAATAGTGTGAACACAGATTGGTTTTGTATTGTAACTATATGGATGGTTTGTAATGAAATGACAATGTAAAACATGTTTTGTTAATGAATGAGATATGTTAACGTTTTAAATACTTATGTTCTTTATGATGCCATATGAAGTGAAAGTGATTGGTCTAACATGCTATTCCCGTAGGGTATATGCTCAGATATTCTGAAGAATGTCGGGCTTATGTCCTATGGTAGTGGGAAGTTACAAAGAGACCCAAAGAAAACCAAATCCGAATATGTGGGAGGTAGTTAAGAAGAAAGTTTCCAAACTGCTTGATAAGGGAGTGATTTATTCAATTACGAATGGTGAGTGGGTAAGCCCAGTGCATGTAGTTCCAAAAAAATATGGCATTACTATTATTTGAAATGATAAAAATGAGTTAGTGCCTACTAGGACTACCACTAGATGGATATTGTATATTGATTACAGGAAATTAAATGCAGCTACTAAAAAGGACCATTTTCCTCTCCCTTTTATTGATCAAATGTTGGATAAACTTTCTAGACATGATTTTTATTATTTTCTTAATTGTCTTTCAGGTTATTACTAGATACTTATTGGTCCTGAGGACCAAACAAAAACAACATTCACTTGTCTATTTGGGACATTCGCTTTCAGGAGGATGCCATTCGGGTTGTGTAATACACCTGTAACATTTCAAAGGTGCATGTTTTTCATTTTCTCAAACATGATAGAGGACTTTATCGAGGTATTTATAGATGACTTATTAGTCTTTGTTGCTTCTTTTGATGATTGTCTGAATAAGTTGACTTGAGTACTTGAAAGATGTATTGAATGCAACTTGCCTTTAAGTTGGGAAAAGAGTCATTTTATAGTAAAAAAGGGATAGTCCTAGGTCATGTTATGTCATAAAAGGGAATTGAGGTTGCTAAGGCTAAAATTGAAGTTATAGAAAAACTTCCACCACCCATTTCTGCCAAGGGTATTAGACGTTTTCTAAGACATGCTAGATTTTATA
The DNA here is from genome assembly GCA_025629825.1 of Erythroxylum guanchezii. NCBI lineage: Eukaryota > Viridiplantae > Streptophyta > Magnoliopsida > Malpighiales > Erythroxylaceae > Erythroxylum > Erythroxylum guanchezii. The sequence goes on along the minus strand of JAOTAX010057728.1, from coordinate 7,619 downwards.
GGAGGTTTATCAAAGATTTTTCTAAGATAAGTGTTCCTTTGTGCCAATTGTTAACAAAAGATGCCCATTTTGATTTTAATGAGGAATGCCTTAATGCCTTTAGCATTCTCAAAGAAAAATTGATCTCTGCATCGATTGTTGTGACCCTTGATTGGTTTTTAACTTTTGAAAGTAAGTGTGATGCTTATGATTTTGCTGCGGGAGTTTTTTTGGACCAAAAAGTTGACAAATCTTTGCGTGTAATTCATTATGCTAACTTAACTTTGAGTGATGCACAATTAAATTACACAACTACCGAGAAAGAATTGTTAGCTGTGATTTTTGCATTGGAAAAATTCAAATCTTATTTATTAGGGTCAAAAGTTATAATTCGTTATAATCATACAACTATTAAATATCTTTTAACCAAAACATATGTAAAACTATGATTAATTAGGTAGATCTTTTTGTTACAAGAGTTTGATGTCGAAATAAAAGATAAGAAAGTGAGTGATAATGTTGTTGCGGATCATTTGTCTAAGATAACTCCTAACTTGGAAACTCTTGGACAATAAAAGAAGTATGCAATAGCTAAGAACTTTCCTAATGAGTAGTTATTTGTTGTTAGTAAAGTGCCTTGGTACGCTGACTTTGTAAATTATCTTGTTTGTGGCCTTTTGATACCTAACATGAATTTTCAAGAAAGAAAAAGGTTCCTTAACCTAAGTAGGTACTATTTTTGGGATGATACATACCTCTACTGGATTTGCAAGGATAAAATCATTCGGAGGGGCATTCTAAAGGACAAGTAGGTAAGTGTAGAACTTTTGCCACGAATTCCACTGTGGACGTTATTTTGAAGGGTGAAAACTATTTCTAAGGTTCTTCAAATCGTTTGTATTAGACCACTTTGTTTAAGGATGCTTGTTCTTCTGCTTAAAATGTGATAAATGCCAACAAATTGGAAACATAAGTGGAAGAAATGAAATACACCTTACTAAGCAATTGACTATTGAATTATTCAATGTTTGGGGTATTGATTTTATGGGTTCGTTTCCTAATCTTGTGGATTTGAAAATATACTTGTTATAGTTGATTACTTGTCTAAATGGGTAGAAGCAATACCCACTTGAACTAATAATACTAATGTTGTTGTTAAATTTATGAAGGAAAATATTTTTAGTAAGTTCGGGATTCTGCACGCAGTTATAAACAATGGAGGAAGTCATTTATGCAATAAGCTTTTCGAAAAGCTCGTGAAGAAATATGCAATAATTCACAAGATGGCGACTCCCTACCATCCACAAACCTTTTGGACAAGTGGAAACAAGTAACTTGTAAATTAAGGGGATTTTGGAGAAGATTGTGCGCCCATTAAGGAAGGATTGGTCAACAACGTTAAATGATACACTATAGGCATATTACACAACTTACAAAATCGTCTTAGGAATGAGCCCTTATCGGCTTGTTTTCAAGAAGGTCTGCCATTTTCTTGTAAAGGTTAAGCATAAGGCTCTGTGGGTAATCAAGATAATGAACATGAATCTGGATGTTGGAGGAAGGAAGCGTTTGCTTCAAATTTCAAAATTGGATGAGCTCCAAAGTGAGGCTTACGGGAATTCCAAAATCTAAAAGAAAAGAACAAAATGACTTCATGATAAGGGTCTTGTAGGTAAGTCCCTCATACTTGGAACGAAAGTTCTTTTGTCTAATTCTCAGTTGCGTTTGTTTCCAGGAAAATTGAAATCAAGGTGGAATGGGCCATTCGAACTACTAAAGGTGTTTCCATATGGAGTCGTGGAACTGGAAAACCCATGAACAAAGGAAACCTTTAAGGTGAATGGCCGTCAAGTGAAGAAAACCATATAATCCATCAATTTGAGCGATCCACTTTGAACATGACCATTGAGTTGTCCAACTACAAGACATTAAAGAAGCATTTAATGGGAGGTAACCTATATAATTCTTATTTTGTTATTTTTTAATTCTTATTATGTGACTCTCTAGTTAGTTTAATGTTTTTAAATTTAAACCTTTATTAAAAAAACAAAATTGATAAATTGAAGTTACACTCACGAGTGTGACAGGTTAAAGCCACCTAGCCCTAATTTTTTTCATTTATGTTTGTCTTCTTCTAGATCTTCTTACCGTTGTCTCCACCATCTACATAGTAGAATCTTTTTCTCCACCATAAGCACCACTCATTGTTCTCCATCCCCACAGACAACGTGTAATATCTCGTCTCTTAAATTGTTGAGGGATTAAAGTGTTAGATTACTAAGTCTCATGAGTTGTATCATATAGAATGAATTTGGTACATTTACGACATGATTTTATGATTTCAATCATATGCACAATAATACCATACACACATGAATTGTGATTTAGACAAATTGCACTTAATTGACATATTCCGAAGTATGAAACTAAAATGAATGTGCATTTCCAATGTCTTGTACTTTGGTTTACCAATAATAAGAATTGATGGATTACAATTAGCAATTTTGAATTAATTGTTATAATTAAGAGATTGATGAATTAAAATATACATTTAGTCTAGGAAAAATGTCAAGTGGCAAGACAAGTTGTTACATGGAAAATTAGGATGACTAAGCCTATAAAATGAATGACATTTGGCATGGAAAATTAAGTGACAAATGGCTTAAAGGTTGAGTGACAAATGGCAATACATTTAAGTGACAATTGGCAGCCAAACAGAAGGAAATGTGTACCATTTAAGGATAAGATATGTAGCTTGTTTCCTTATAGAACAAGTGTCTTTAAAAAAGGAGACACTTATCTTAACTCATCTAATGACACAGGTACATGGCAGAGTCTTTCCTTAGATGTTTCTGTTGTAATTCATTCTTCTTCCCCCCTCACATTACCAAAATACACATATAACCCTCACAGCTTTGAAATTATGCTTTCATACTGTTTATAGTCACTTCAAGATCCATATAAGATTTTGCTCATAGATAGTTATAATCTACTATCATCTCTTTGCCTTTGCTGAAATCATTTTACTCCCATCCTGTACTTGGATGATCTTGCATGCATGGAGGGTTAGGTTAGCTTGATCATTGAGGTGGAATTTAAGCTAAACAAGTAAGTAAAGTATTCTTCTTTGTGGCATGTTGTGATAGAACTTGATGATGACTGAATTAAAGATGGATAGTGATATTGGAGTGAAATAAATGCTAGAAAATGATGCATGAATGATAGTTTTTTTTTTCATACATGAAAGACAATAGTTTATAAGCTACTAAATGAATGATTTTGAGTTGGAATTGGAGCTGAAATTGATGAGGAATTGACACATAATTAAAATATAATTGAGGTATAATTAATGGACTATTATGAAGGTGTTTTGAATTTGGTATGAAGGTGTTAGAATTTGGAAAAATTAAAGGAAAATGGATAGTGCATTTTCGGTTCACTCATCCCACGATCATGGATAGTTGCATTAGCTCCTTCCTACGATCGTGGGCAATGCTTTGAAATGAAAAACTTCTGTTTTGTGTAATTGATAAACCACACAAGGATAAGTTGTAAGGTTCCAATCATGCATCTCATACATAATATATATCAAATATACGTAGTGGAAAATAAAACAGAACCTAAAAAAAAAAAGACATACTCATGCATATAGATATAGAAAACAAAAGCATGAAATGTAAGATGTTTACATACCTTCCTGATGATCTCCTTTGTTCTTTAATCTTCTCCGTGTTGGGTTATCGTAAACCACAACGATCAACGTAAACCGTCTTTAATGAAAGTCGACATGAAGATAGGAGGATGAAACCTCAATAGGAGATAACTAGAATTCTTTCTTTGTGATAGAAAAGACAAGAACTCTTATGAGAGTTAGAGAAAAAGATATGTGTGTAAGAAAAAACCTTTCTTTCACTTGTGTCTAACACAAGATGCACAAAAATCATCTCTATTTTCTGCACCATAACCTCCATCATTAATGGAGAGTTATGGGAAGTTAATGGTCATGAATAACATGTATTAATGGAAGTTATGAGAAGTTAATGACCATGAATAACATGCATTAATGGAAGTTTGGGAAGTTAATGACCATAAATAGCATGCATTAATGGAAGTTTAAAAAGTTAATGGCCAAATTGCCAGCAAACAACACTTGTTTCTAATCCATTCCATGTAATGTTTTCTACCATGATCACATCACGATACAATCCTGAAACACTCTCTCATATCTTGAATCATCATTCAAGACCATTTTACTCATCCTTTGGAGCTCCTATGTCTATGACCTATTAAGTTCCCAGTTATGTTGGCCACTTAAATTAACCCTTAATTCAATCATGACCCCCAATTGATTAGAAAGTTAGTGGTTTGACTACGAATCCTTCCATTTGCAGTGTTGCCATGCAATTTGTTCTTTCACCATCTATACTCCACTTGGTTGAGAGTATGATCAAAGTGTTAACTCCCACTAGACTGACGTCACATCTAGTTCAAGTGATATTAGATCTTGTCCTGAGGATCTCATTACTCTATGTATCATTGAAGACTCTCTTCATGACATATATCTGCTCTGACTAGAGATTCTCGAGTAATGACCCCGACAAGAGGCCGTGGGTATCAACTCCTTATATCAGGAGTGGTGAATCCTTTATTGGATACTCAATTACCTCGGAATACCTCAAGTTGTACCCAATCACCACCTATAAGTAACCCCTGAAAAGCACTAATGAATGGAGCCAAAGCACATGACCAATATCCAAGATATCTTTGAGCAGCTTAAGTCAAAGGATACTTGCACCACTACTATGATGAGACCATCATTGGCACTGGAATAGAATATCCATATAATTATCTCATAGTAGTTCAATCCACTGTACTTACTACCCTTAGTAAGCATCCACATGTTAACTCTAAACAACTCATGTTTACAGCTTATAAGATCTACTGTTTGATCCAATCAAGGAGTATAACATATGCTAGTCTATTCGGATTAATGATATGCCATCTTATTAATCCTATGACTAGGAAAGTTTAGATAGTAACATAATTACACATAATAGTAATCTCATTATCATGATCTCATCATAATTTCCTCCATGCTATGTTTTATATCAATGACTTCATTGAATCAATTTAAGATCAACATCAAATCCATAAATGTTTGAAAAATGCCTTTATTAATCATAAAATGATTTGTACAAAAAGTGATAAAGGGGATTGCCTTTAGAGCACTTCTCTAACAAACTCTCACTTGCACTAAAGCCAATCACCTTGATATCTAATACCATAGGCATGTACATATGACACAAAACTCTTTTGGGAAATAGGATTATTCAACGGATTAGCTGTATTTTGATCGGTGGGAACTCTTTCTATCTTGACATCATTTCTTCCAATGATTTAGTGTCTGAGTACATGTTTGGACTTCTGATGAGACCTCTGTTCCTTCTCCTATTATATAGCCCCGTTGTTGTCACCATACAATTGCATTAGATTAGTGATGCTCGGAACCACACCAAGTTCCATGATGAACTTCTTAATCCAAACTGTTTCCTTCTCCACTTCTGAAGCTGTAATGTACTTTGCCTCTGTCGTCGAATTTGCAATCATCTCTTATTTGGAACTTTTCTAACTGGCTGCACCATCATTCAATATGAATATATATCCGGACTAGGATATAGAGTCATCCTTATGGGATTGGAAACTGGCATCAATATACCTACTTACCATAAGATCACCTTCTCCATATACCAAGAATACGTCCTTAGTTCTTCTCAAGTACTTAAAGATATTCTTGACAGCCACCTAATGACCCTCACCAGGGTTCGACTGGTATCTACTCATAACATTTAGAGCATATGAAACATCGATTCTAGTACATAACACATCGTACATGATTAATCCTACATCCGAAGCATAACGAATCAAACTTATATGAGTCATCTAATCTTGTGTCTTTGGACACATAAATTTAAAGAGTGTAATCCTATATACCATGGGAAAATAACCTCTCTTAGATTGCTCCATGATAAATCTCTTAGACATCTTGTCTATGTATGTAGATTGAGAAAGACCAAGCAACCTCTTATATCTATCTCTATAGATCCTTATCCCCAAAATTTAAGTTGCTTCTCCAATGTCTTTCATAGAGAAGTTCTTAGCTAACCAATTTTTGACTTATTGGAAAATTGAGACATCATTTCCTATTACCAATATGTCATCTACATACAGTACAAGGAACACGATTGCAATTCCATTAACCTTTTTATATACACATAACTCATCTAGATTTTGTGAAAAATAAAACTCTTTGATTGTCTCATCAAATCGGATATTCTAACTCCTAGACGCTTGCTTCAATCCATAAATGGATTTCTAAAGCTTGCATACCTTTTCTCCATTCATGGATATGAAACCACCAGATTGTGTCATATACACATCTTTGGTTAGGTTTCCATTAAGGAAAGTCGTCTTCACATCCATTTTCTATATCTAATAATCATAATCAGCTGCGATGACTAGGAGTATCCTAATAGATTTAATTATAGCTACTGGGCTAAAAACATTTCGTCATAGTCAACACCTTGCCTTTGATGATAACCATTAGCTACAAGCCTAGCTTTATAGGTAACTACATTACCCTCCATGTCAGTTTTCTTCTTACAAACCAATTTGCACCCTATGGGTTTTATCCCCTCAGGTGGGTCAGTATTCATACATGGAATCTATTTCGGAGTTCATAGCTTGAAGCCATTTGTTAGATTATGAACTCTTCAGAGCCTCTTCATATGTAGTAGGCTCATCATCATCTATGAGCAATACGTCGTTAAGTTCACTTATGAGAAATCCATATCTCTTGGGAACATGACGTATCCTACCTAACCTATGAACTTCTTATGTGTCAGAAGGTTGAACTATTGCTTCATCTTCATGAACAATAGTCTTTGGTCTAGGCAATTGATCTACTTCTGTTTGAGATCTTGAACTTCCATAAGTTCAATTTTGCTCCCATTGTCTTCTCTTAGAAGAAACTCTCTCTAAAAAAATAGCATGTTTTGAAACAAATACCTTTTGATCCGAAACATGGTAGAATTAATATCCTATAGTTTCTTTAGGATATCCTACAAATAGACACTTGTCAGATTTAACTTCAATCTTATCTGACTTAATCTGCTTTATATAAGCAAAACAACCTCAAACTTTTTTTTTTTGGTAAATAACCTCAAACTTTCATATGAGAAAGATAGGTTTCTTATTAGTTCATATCTTATATGGAGTAACATTAACTGACTTGGATGGGACTCTTTTTAATACATAAATAGAAGTTTCAAGTGTACACCCCCAAAAGGATTTTGGTAAATCCGCTAAACCCATCACAGACCTCAACATGTTTAACAAGGTTTAGTTTCTCCTCTTAGCCTCACCATTGTTGTTGGGACCCGATTTTAGAACCAGACCCCAACCGGAAAAAAAACGGAAACATAAGGTGAAAGTCAAAGTGCGCAAAAGAAGCGAAACAAAAGGTGAAAGAAATCGAAAGCGCGTGCGGAACTAAAAGAAAAATCGAATTCTTAATGAGCCAAAGAAAAGCGAATGGCTCGGAATCAAGGGAAACAAATCGCTTAAGGACAAAAACTTAACTC
>JAOTAX010057710.1:0-10061 GCA_025629825.1 Erythroxylum guanchezii | reverse complement strand
CAAGTCCTAGTCGGTCACGATTTGCCAGTTTCCCATAAAAAACTCGTGTATTATAGCCTTGTTCAGCCATGTTCGGTTATACTCTGTAATCACAAAATAGCGGAAACAAGTCCTAGTAGGTCACGATTTGCCAGTTTTCCATCAAAAACTCGTTTATTATAGCCTTATTTGGCCACGTTCGGCCACGTTCGGCCATGTTCGGTCATACCCTGTAATGGCAAAATAGGAGAAACAAGTCCTAGTCGGTCACGATTTGCCAATTTCCCATAAAAAACTCGTGTATTATAGCCTTGTTCGGCCATGTTCGGCTATACTCTGTAATCACAAAATTGCAGAAACAAGTCCTAGTCGAACACGATTTGCCAGTTTCCAATCAAAAACTCGTGTATTATAGCCTTGTTCGGCCATGTTCGGCCACGTTCGGCCGTGCTCGGTCATAATCTGCAATGACAAAATAGCGGAAACAAGACCTAGTCGGTCACGATTTGCCAGTTTCCCATTAAAAACTCGTGTATTATAGCCTTGTTCTGCCATGTTAGGCCACATTCGGCCATGTTCGGTCATACTCTGTATTGACAAAATAACGGAAACAAGTCCTAGTCGGTTACGATTTGCCAGTTCCCATCAAAAAGTCGTTTATTATAGCCTTGTTTTGCCATGTTAGGCAACGTTCGGCTATGTTCGGTCATACTCTGTAATGACAAAATAGCAGAAACAAGTCCTAGTCAATCACGATTTGCCAGTTTTTCATTAAAAACTCGTGCATACTCTGTAATGACAAAATAATGGGAACAAGTCCTAGTCGATCACGATTTGCCAGTTTACCACCAAAAACTCGTGTATTTCGGCCATGTTCGGCCACGTTCTTCCACGTTCGGTCATAATCTGTGATGACAAAATAGCGGAGACAAGTCCTATTCGGTCACGATTAGCCAGTTTTCCGTCAAAAACTCGTGTATTATAGCCTTGTTCGGCCATGTTCGGCTAAGTTCGGCCATGTTCGGTCATACTCTGTAATGACAAAATAGCAGAAACAAGTCCTAATCGGTCACAATTTGCCAGTTTTCCGTCAAAAACTCGTGTATTATAGCCTTGTTCGATCATGTTAGACCATGTTCGGCCGCATTCGGCCATGTTCGGTTATACTCTGTAATGAAAAAATAACTGAAACAAGTCCTAGTCGGCCACGATTTGCCAGTTTCCTATCAAAAACTCGTTTATTATAGCCTTGTTCGGCCATGTTCGGTCATACTCTATAAAGACAAAATAGCACAAACAAGTCCTAGTCGGTCACGATTTGGCAGTTTCCCATCAAAAACTCGTGTATTATAGCCTTATTTGGCCATGTTCGGCCACGTTCGGCCGTGTTCGGTCATACCCTGTAATGGCAAAATAGCGAAAACAAGTCCCAGTCGGTCACGATTTGCCAGTTTCTCGTCAAAAACTGTTGCGTTATAGCCTTGTTTGGCCATGTTCGGCCACGTTTAGTCATGTTCGGTCATACCCTGTAATGGCAAAATAGCGGAAACAAGTCCTAGTCGGTCACGTTTTGCCAGTTTCCCATAAAAAAGTCGTGTATTATAGGCTTGTTCGGCCATGTTCGGTCATACTCTGTAATCACAAAATAGCGGAAACAAGCCCTAGTCGTTCACGATTTGCCAGTTTCCCATCAAAAACTCTTGTATTATAGCCTTATTTGGCCATGTTCGGCCACGTTCGGCAATGTTTGGTCAATCTCTGTAATGACAAAATAACGGAAACAAGTCCTAGTGGATCACAATTTGCCAGTTTCCCATCAAAAACTCGTGCATTATAGCCTTGTTCTGCCACGTTCGGCCACGTTCGTTCATAATCTGCAATGACAAAATAGCGGAAACAAATCCTAGTCGGTCACGATTTGCCAGTTTCCCATTAAAAACTCGTGTATTATAGCCTCATTTGGCCATGTTAGGCCATGTTCGGTCATTCTCTATAATGACAAAATAACGGAAACAAGTCCTAGTCGATCATGATTTGCCAGTTTCCCATCAAAAACTCGTATACTATAGCCTTGATCGGCCATGTTCGGCCACGTTCGGTCATGTTCGGTCATAATCTGCAATGACAAAATAGCGAAAACAAGTCCTAATCGGTCACGATTTGCCAGTTTCCCATTAAAAACTCGTGTATTATAGCCTTGTTTGGCCACATTCGGCCATGTTCGGTCATACTCTGTAATGACAAAATTGCGGAAAGAAGTCCTAGTCGATCACGATTTACCAGTTTCTCATCTAAAACTCGAGTACTATAGCCTTGTTCGGTCGTGTTCGGTCATACTCTGTAATGACAAAATAGCAGAAACAAGTCCTCGTCGATCACGGTTTGCCAGTTTTCCATCAAAAACTCGTGCATTATATCCTAGTTCGGCCATGTTAGACCATGTTCGGCCGCGTTCGGCCATGTTCGGTCATACTCTGTAATGACAAAATAAAGGAAACAACTCCTAGTCGATCACGATTTGCCAGTTTACCACCAAAAACTTGTGTATTATGGCCTAGTTTTGGCCACGTTCGGCCACGTTCGGCCATGTTTGGTCATATTCTGTAATGACAAAATAGCAGAAACTAGTCCTAGTCGGTCACAATTTGCCAGTTTCCCCATCAATAACTCGTGTAATATAGCCTTGTTCGGCCACGTTCGGCCATGTTCGGTCATAATCTGTAATGACAAAATAACGGAAACAAGTCCTAGTCGGCCACGATTTCAAAGTTTCCCATCTAAAACTCGTGTATTATTGCCTTGTTTGGTCATGTTCGGCCACGTTCGACCATGTTCAGTGATACTCTGTAATGACAAAATAGTAGAAACAAGCCCTAGTTGGTCACGTTACGCCATGTTCGGTCATACTCTATAATGACAAAATAGCGGAAACAAGTCCTAGTCGCGATTTGCCAGTTTTCCATCAAAAACTTGTGCATTATAGCCTTGTTCGGCCATGTTAGACAATGTTCGGCGGCGTTCGTCCATGTTCGGTCATACTCTGTAATAACAAAATAATGGAAACAAGTCCTAGTCGATCACGATTTGCCAGTTTACCACCAAAAACTCGTGTATTATGGTCTTGTTTCGGCCATGTTCGGCCACGTTCGGCCATGTTCGGTGATAATCTGTAATGACAAAATAGCGTAAACAAGTCCTATTCGGTCACGATTTGTCAGTTTTCCATCAAGAACTCGTGTATTATAGCCTTGTTCGGCCATGTTCGGTCATACTTTGTAATGGCAAAATAGCAGAAACAAGTCCTAGTCGGTCACGATTTCCCAGATTCCCATCAAAAACTTGTGTATTATAGCCTTGTTCGGCCATGTTCGGCCACGTTTGGCCATGTTCGGTCATACTCTATAATGACAAAATAGCGGAAACAAGCCCTAGTCGGTCACGATTTGCCAGTTTCCCATCAAAAACTCGTGTATTATAGCCTTGTTCGACCATGTTAGACCATGTTCGGCCGCGTTCGGAAATGTTCGGTTATACTCTGTAATGAAAAAATAACTGAAACAAGTCCTAGTCGGTCACGATCTGCCAGTTTCCCATCAAAAACTCGTTTATTATAGCCCTGTTCGGCTATATTCGGCCATGTTCGACCACGTTCGCCAATGTTCGTACATAATCTGTAATGACAAAATAGCAGAAACAAGTCCTAGTCAATCACGATTTTCCTGTTTCCCATCAAAAACTCGTGTATTATAGCCATGTTCGGCCATGTTCGACCTTGTTCGGTCATACTCTCTAATGACAAAATAGCACAAACAAGTCCTAGTCGGTCACGATTTGCCAGTTTCCCATCAAAACTTGTTTATTATAGCCTTATTTGGCCATGTTCGGTCATGCCCTGTAACGGCAAAATAGTGGAAACAAGTCCTAGTCGGTCACGATTTGCCAGTTTCCCATCAAAAACTGTTGTGTTATAGCCTTGTTCGGCCATTTTCGGCCACGTTCGGTCATACCCTGTAATGGCAAAATAACGGAAACAAGTCCTAGTCGGTCACGTTTTGCCAGTTTCCCATAAAAAACTCGTGTATTATAGCCTTGTTCGGTTATGTTCGGTCATACTCTGTAATCACAAAATGGCGGAAACAAGTCCTAGTCGGTCACGATTTGCCAGTTTCCCATCAAAAACTCGTGTATTATAGCCTTATTTGGCCATGTTCGGCCACGTTCGGCTATGTTCGGTCATTCTCTGTAATGACAAAATAACGGAAACAAGCCCTAGTCAATCACGATTTGCCAGTTTCCCATCAAAAACTCGTGTATTATAGCCTTGTTCGGCCATGTTCTACCACGTTCGGCCATGTTCGGTCATACTCTGTAATGACAAAATAGGAGAAACAAGTCCTAATCGATCCCGATTTGTCAGTTTCCCATTTAAAACTCGTGTATTATAGCCTTGTTTGGTCATGTTCGGCCACGTTCGACCATGTTCGGTCATACTCTGTAATGACAAAATAGCAGAAACAAGCCCTAGTTGGTCACGGTTTGCTAGTTTCCCATCAAAAACTCGTGTATTATAGCCTTGTTTCGGCCATGTTCGGCCACGTTCGGCTATGTTTGGTCATATTCTGTAATGACAAAATAGCGGAAACTAGTACTAGTCGGTCACAATTTGCCAGTTTCCCCATCAATAACTTGTGTAATATAGCCTTGTTCGGCCACGTTCGGCCATGTTCGGTCATAATCTGTAATGACAAAATAGCGGAAACAAGTCCTAGTCGGCCACGATTTCCCAGTTTCCCATCAAAAACTCGTGTATTATAGCCTTGTTAGGCCATGTTCGGCCACATTCGGCCATGTTCGGTCATATTTTGTAATGACAAAATAGCGGAAACAAGTCCCGGTCGATCCCGATTTGCAAGTTTCCCATCTAAAACTCGTGTATTATTGCCTTGTTTGGTCATGTTCGGCCACGTTCGACCATGTTCGGTCATACTCTGTAATGACAAAATAGTAGAAACAAGCCCTAGTTGGTCACGTTACGCCATGGTCGGTCATACTCTGTAATGACAAAATAGCGGAAACAAGTCCTAGTCGCGATTTGCCAGTTTTCCATCAAAAACTTGTGCATTATAGCCTTGTTCGGCCATGTTAGACAATGTTCGGCCGCGTTCGTCCATGTTCGGTCATTCTCTGTAATGACAAAATAACGGAAACAAGTCCTAGTCGATCACGATTTGCCAGTTTCCCATCAAAAACTCGTGTATTATAGCTTTTTTCGGCCATGTTCGGTCATACTCTGTAATGACAAAATAGCATAAACAAGTCCTAATCGATCCCGATTTGTCAGTTTCCCAATTTAAACTCGTGTATTATAGCCTTGTTTGGTCATGTTCGGCCACATTCGACCATGTTCGGTCATACTCTGTAATGACAAAATAGCAGAAACAAGTCCTAGTTGGTCACGGTTTGCTAGTTTCCCATCAAAAACTCGTGTATTATAGCCTTGTTCGGTCACGTTACGCCATGGTCGGTCATACTCTGTAATGACAAAATAGCGGAAACAAGTCCTAGTTGCGATTTGCCAGTTTTCCATAAAAAACTTGTGCATTATAGCCTTGTTCGGCCACGTTCGGTCATACTCTGTAATGACAAAATAGCGGAAACAAGTCATAGACGGTCACGATTTGCCAGTTTTTCACTAAAAACTCGTGTATTATAGCCTTGTTCGGCCATGTTCAACCATGTTCGGTCATACTTTGTAATGACAAAATAGCGGAAACAAGTCCTAGTCGGTCACGATTTGCTAGTTTTCCCATCAAAAACTCGTGTATTATAGCCTTGTTCGGCCATGTTTGGCCACGTTCGGCCATTTTCGGTCATAATCTGTAATGATAAAATAGCGGAAACAAGTCCTAGTCGATCATGATTTGCCAGTTTCCCATCTAAAACTCGTGTATTATAGCCATGTTCGACCATCTTCGGTCATAATCTTTAACGACAAAATAACGGAAACAAGTCCTAGTCTATCATGATTTGCCAGTTTCCCAACTAAAACTCGTGTATTATAGCCTTGTTCGGCCACGTTCGACCATTTTCGGTCATACTCTGTAATGACAAAATAGCGGAAACAAGCCCTAGTTGGTCACGGTTTGCCAGTTTCCTATCAAAAACTAGTGTATTATAGCCTTGTTCGGCTATGTTCAGCTATGTTCGGCCACGTTCGGCAATGTTCGTTCATAATCTGTAATGAAAAAATAGCAGAAACAAGTCCTAGTCTGTCACGATTTGCCAATTTCCCATCAAAAACTCGTGATTATAGCCTTGTTCGGCCATGTTCGGTCATGTTCAACCACGTTCGACAATGTTCTGTCATACTCTGTAATGACAAAATAGCCGAAACAATTCCTAGTCGGTCACGATTTCCCAGGTTCCCATCCAAACCTCGTGTATTGTAGCCTTGTTCGGTCATGTTCGGTCATACTGTGTAATGACAAAATAACGGAAACAAGTCCTAGTCTATCACGATTTTCCAGTTTCCCCATTAAAAACTTGTGTATGATATCCTGGTTCGGTTATGTTTGGCCATGTTCGGCCACGTTCGGCCATGTTCGGCCATAATCTGTAATGACAAAATAGCGGAAACAAGTCATAGTCGATCACGATTTGCCAGGTTCTCATCAAAAACTTGTGTATTATAGCCTTGTTCGGCCATGTTCGGACACATTCCGCCACATTCGGTCATACTCTGTAATAACAAAATAGCAGAAACAAGTCCTAGTCGATCACGATTTGCCAGTTTCCCATCTAAAACTCGTGTATTATAGCCTTGTTCGGCCTTGTTCGGCTTCGTTTGGCCATGTTCGGTCATACTACATAATGACAAAATAGCGGAAACAAGTCCTAGTCTATCACGATTTGCCAGTTTCCCATCTAAAACTCGTGTATTATACCCTTGTTCGGCCATGTTCGGCCACGTTCGGCCATATTCGGTCATACTCTCCAAGGAAAAAATAACTGAAACAAGTCCTAGTCGGTCACGATTTCCCAGTTTCCCATCAAAAACTCGTGTATTATAACCTTGTTCGGCCATGTTCGGCCACGTTCGGCCATGTTCGGCCACGTTCGGCCATGTTCGGTCATATTCTGTAATGACAAAATAGCGGAAACAAGTCCCGGTCGATTCCGATTTGCTAGTTTCCCATCTAAAACTTGTGTATTATTGCTTTGTTTGGTCATGTTCGGCCACGTTCGACCACGTTACGCCATGGTCGGTCATACTCTGTAATGACAAAATAGCGGAAACAAGTCTTACTCGCGATTTGCCAGTTTTCCATCAAAAACTTGTGCATTATAGCCTTGTTCGACCATGTTAGACAATGTTCGGCCGCGTTCGTCCATGTTCGGTCATACTCTGTAATGAAAAAATAATGGAAACAAGTCCTAGTCGATCACGATTTGCCAGTTTCCCATTAAAAACTCGTGTATTATAGCCTAGTTTGGCCATGTTCGATCATAATCTGCAATGACAAAATAGCGGAAACAAGTCCTAGTCGGTCACAATTTGCTAGTTTCCCATTAAAAACTCGTGTATTATAGCCTAGTTTGGCCATGTTCGATCATACTCTATGATCACAAAATAGCGGAAACAAGTCCTAGTCGGTCACAATTTGCCAGTTTCCCATAAAAAACTCGTGTATTATAGCCTTGTTCGGCCATTTTCGGTCATACTCTGTAACCACAAAATAGCGGAAATAAGTCGTAGTCGGTGACGATTTGCCAGTTTCCCATCAAAAACTCGTGTATTATAGCCTTATTTGGCAATGTTAGGCCACATTCGGCAATGTTCGGTCATTCTCTCTAATGACAAAATAACGAAAACAAGTCCTAGTCGATCACGATTTCCAGTTTCCCATCAAAAACTCGTATATTATAGCCTTGTTCGGCCATGCTCGGCCACGTTCGGTCATGTTCGGTCATAATTTGCAATGACAAAATAGCGGAAACAAGTTCTAGTCGCGATTTGCCAGTTTTCCATCAAAAACTTGTGCATTATAACCTTGTTCGACCATGTTAGACAATGTTCGGCCGCGTTCGTCCATGTTCGGTCATACTCTGTAATGACGAAATATTGGAAACAAGTCCTAGTCGATCACGATTTGCTAGTTTCCCATCTAAAACTCGTGTACTATAACCTTGTCCGGTCATGTTCGGCCACGTTCGGCCGTGTTCGATCATACTCTGTAATGATAAAATAGTATAAACAAGTCCTAGTCGATCACGATTTGCTAGTTTTTCATCAAAAACTCGTGCATTATAGCCTTGTTCGGCCATGTTAGACCATGTTCGGCCGCGTTCGGCCATGTTCAATCATACTCTATAATGACAAAATAATGGAAACAAGTCCTAGTCGATCACGATTCGCCAGTTTACCACCAAAAACTCGTGTATTATGGCCTTGTTTCGGCCATGTTCAGCCACGTTCGGCCGTGTTCGGTCATAATCTGTAATGACAAAATTGCGCAAACAAGTCCTATTCGGTCATGATTTGCCAGTTTTCCATCAAGAACTCGTGTATTATAGCCTTGTTCGGCCATGTTCGGCTAAGTTCGACCATGTTCGGTCATACTCTGTAATGACAAAATAGCGGAAACAAGTCCTAGTCGGTCACGATTTGCCAGTTTCTCATCAAAAACTCGTGTATTATAGCCTTGTTCGACCATGTTAGACCATGTTTGGCCGCGTTCGGACATGATCGGTCATACTCTTTAATGAAAAAATAACTGAAACAAGTCCTAGTCGGTCACGATTTTCCAGTTTTTCCATTAAAAACTCGTGTATTATAGCCTTGATCGGCCATGTTTGGCCATGTTCAGCCACATTCGGCCATTTCGGTCATAATCTTTGATGACAAAATAGCGGAAACAAGTCCTAGTCGGTCAGGATTTGCCAGTTTCCTATCTAAAACTCGTGTATTAAAGCCTTGTTCGGCCATGTTCGGCCACGTTCGGCCATTTTCGGTCATAATCTGCAATGATAAAATAGCGGAAACAATTCCTAGTCGATCACGATTTGTCAGTTTCTCATCAAAAACTCGTGTATTATAGCCTTGTTCGGCCACGTTCGGCCACGTTTGGCCATGTTCGACCATCTTCGGTCATAATCTGTAAAAACAAAATAACGGAAACAAGTCCTAGTCGGTCATGATTTGCCAGTTTTCCATCAAAAACTCGTGTATTATAGCCTTGTTCGGCCATGTTCGACTTCATTCGGCCACGTTCGGTCATACTTTGTAATGACAAAATAGTGGAAACAAGTCCTAGTCTATCATGATTTTCTAGTTTCCCATCTAAAACTCGTGTATTATAGCCTTGTTCGGCCACATTCGGCCATGTTCGGTCATACTCTGTAATGACAAAATAGCTGAAACAAGCCCTAGTGGGTCACGGTTTGCCAGTTTCCTATCAAAAACTCTTGTATTATAGCCTTGTTCGGCCATGTTCGGCTATGTTCGGCCACGTTCGGCAATGTTCATTCATAATCTGTAATGAAAAAATAGCAGAAACAAGTCCTAGTCTATCACGATTTGCCAGTTTCCCATCAAAAACTCGTGATTATTGCCTTGTTCGGCCTTGTTCTGTCATGTTCAACCACGTTCGATCATGTTCGGTCATACTCTGCAATGACAAAATAGCCGAAACAAGTCCTAGTCGGTCAAGATTTGCCAGGTTCCCATCTAAAACTCGTGTATTATAGCCTTGTTCGGCCATGTTCGGTCATACTCTGTAATGACAAAATAACGGAAACAAGTCCTAGTCGGTCACGATTTTCCAGTTTCCCCATCAAAAACTTGTGTATTATATCCTGGTTCGGTGATGTTTGTCCATGTTCGGCCACGTTCGGCAATGTTCGGTCATAATCTTAATGACAAAACAGCGGAAAACTCGTGTGTTATAGCCTTGTTCGGCCATGTTCGGACACATTCCGCCACATTCGGTCACACTCTGTAATGACAAAATAGCGGAAACAAGTCCTAGTCGATCACGATTTGCCAGTTTCCCATCTAAAACTCGTGTATTATAGCCTTGTTC
>JAOTAX010057681.1:0-10062 GCA_025629825.1 Erythroxylum guanchezii | reverse complement strand
ATTGAGAATTGGGAGTTTGATGCATTGGTTTTAGCATTTTGGATGATTATGAAGTTGTTTTCCACTTAAAGGGTTGATTTTGGGATGATTATGGTTGTATATGACGTTAGGATGGAGTTTGGAGGCTTGGGAGAGGCTTTGGAAGGAGTTTGGAACCCTTTCCCCCATGCATGTTCGTTAAACGGACATGGGTGTCCGTTTAACGGACCTTCTTGGGTGGTTTTGGACCCTTTGCCCGGTCCATGTCCGTTAAACGGACAGTCTCGGGTGAAAATGGCCAGTTTGGGCGTTTCATGTCAGTTAAAACGGACATGATGTCCGTTTAAACGGACATGCTCGGGTCAACTTCAGTGTTTTGTGATTTTGACCAGTTTTAAGGCCGAATCTCGCTTTGAGGCCTCTAATATGAGTTGTAGATCCCGATGTCTTCTTTCCAATGGTCTAAGAACGAAAGCATTTGGACATTTGTAGAAAAAGTTATGGCATTCGCGCCAAGGGAGGTTCAAATCGATTTAGGGTTTAAGCATGGTGTATTCGTTTGGGCATAACTCCCTCATCCGACCTCCAATTGAGGTGATTCTTAAAGCAGTGGTTTCCTAAGACATGTAGCTATCTCTCCATAAAAATTTGTAACATTTGGAGTTAATTTGAGGAAGTTTGTATTAGAGCAAGTAAGAGGTAGGTTAGGAGAGCATGATTAGGGTTTGACCAGATTTTAGCATTTTAAGCATATCTTGAGCTATAGAGCTCCAATTGAAGTGATTCTTTCTTTAAAGTGAATTAGAGACATAGAGATATGATTTATATGAGAAGTCAAACTGAAATTATGATTTGAAGATTTCCAAATTCTGCCCACAAGTAGGAGAATTGAGTTCAAGTATAGTGATTGATTTGCATGGGCACACCATGGAACCATTTGTGAGTGAATTTTGGGATGTTATGAGCATGGAGATGATTGAAAATTTCTTATAAGGGTTAAAAAAAATTATACGCAAGAGTGTAAGTGTTATGGTTTAGGTCAAGAGGTTGGGCTTCGTAATCAAGCGGGGTCCAACAGGCGTATGAGTAAGTAAGAGAGTTGGGTTCCGGAAACGGGATCCAACGGTTAAACCAATTAATGTTTGTTAAACGAAGGGAGGTTTCAATTAATGTTTTGTTAAAAAAATAATTACAAAAAAACATAATTACTACTAAAGAATTTATTGTTTTGATTAAAATAAATATAAAAATCATGAGGTCATAAACTTAAGAAGTTTATGAAGTTGATAAAGAGAAATTAAAGTTTTAACTAACAAAATGAAGAATAAACTAAAAACAAAAGGAGATTAAGGCTCAAGAAGGTCATCTTATATTTTGTATTATTATTTGTAATCTCATTTTGTTAATTTGATATTCTAAAGGCCCATTATGCATAACAATTTTGTTTCACCTTATTACATAGGTCTTTTCATTCATCAGGAGGCATAGAAGCTTTTGGTTTTAATATAAAAGGCTCTTGATCTTTTACAAAAAAGCTTTATGAAACATTTTGGGAAGCATTTAAATCATGATTGCATTAAAAATTTGGGTTTAAGCATTTGAAGTTGATAACATCATTTTTCTAGGATTAGTCCACCTATATGGGGTTAATGGTGGACCAATATAGGTGGGAGTTGTTAAATTTGGTGTAACATTGGTTGATATATTGGTCGACCAATATGTCATATTAGTAATATGCCTATTGGTTGACCAATCTCTCAACTACTACTGAATATGTGGATTCAACATAGATTTGTCGATCTATATGCTATACTAATCAGCCATTGCTTTGTAAATAATTGTTATAACAACTAATTCTTAACTCCAATAGCTAACAAAGGTCCCAAAAACTACAAATAGATGTTTTCTTATTGGAATTAACATTAAGAAGCATTTAGGTGTATTTTACACATATTTTTAAATTTTTTCAATCATTTGAGCATCATTATCTCATATTTATATGAGTGAGCATCTTTAGAGTTATTAAGTGAAAAAGTAAGGTATTTTGACTTACAATATTTGTTAGGGATTATATTATTGTACTTGGGTGATCTAAGTTTGACTGAGGTTCCTTTTCACTTCGGAAGAAGATTGTAAAAGGATTCCACTTTACCGAAAAAGATTATACAAAGGTAATTCTTCATTTTGAAAGAAGAATAATGGAATTCCAAGAAGAGTCTTTGGAGTGGATATAAGCAAGGGTTGCTTATTGAATCACTATAAATTAGTTTGTATTTTCTCTTCCCTATCTTCTTTAAATTATTGTTCAATTATTTAATTAATTTATATTAAGAAATTGCTTCATTCTTATTTATAATGATTATTTTTAATTAAGTACATAAGCTAGAAAAATTATTAAATTTTATAAACACCTAATTCACCTCTTTCCCCTTTTGGGTGCCATCAGAGACTAACAAATGGTATCTGAGTGGGTCTATAAGGCTAACATTTCTGAAAAGATTATATAAGAAAGATCTTAATGACATATTTAGGAGTATCATCATCATCATTCAACCAAAAGAGAAAAAGTTATTAAGAGAGCACTTTTCTTTTATAGGAATGATTACCTCTATTAAAAAACTAGGATAAGGGTTTTTTTAATGGCTGAAAGTGTTGACCTATAAGAAATAGTTTCAAATGACCCTTTTATTCATATAAAAATTATAAATAGGGAAAAGGTACCTAAATGAAAGGAATAATGTGAAAATCAAGATAAAATATTAATTTCCTTAAATAACAAGATTGCACATATGTTATTTTATGCATCATAAAGAAATGAATTCAATAAGGTCACTATGTGTGAAAAGACTTATGAAATTTAACATATTTTAGAAATTACACATGAGGAAAAAAATAAAGTAAAGAAGAGAAAAGTTAGCGTATTAACAAATTAATATGAATTGTTTCAAATGAAGTACGATGAAAGCATATCTAGCATGTAAACTATATTTATTAATAATTAATGCTCTCAAAGGTCTTGGAAAGACCTATACTAATGTTGAATTAGTAAGAAAGTTGCTTAGGTCACTTCCAAAGATGTGGGATGCTAAAGTGATGGCTATATAAGAAGTCAATAATCTAATAACACTACCATTGGAGGATTATATTAGTTCTCTTCTTACACACAAAATAAGGCTCCAAGAGACATAAGAAGAAATTTCACTTCCAAAGAAAAAGAATGTAGAATTCAAAGTATCAAAGCAAGAATCGAGCAAAGACGACATTGGCTTAATCACTATAAAATTCAAGAAGTTATTGAAGAAGAAATTCTCTAAATGAAAGGATTTCAAGGTAAATGTAATTTAAAACATAAATCCTCTAACACTTTTTATTTTCAATGTAGAATAACCAGTCATATGAAGTCACAATGCCCTTCACTCAAGGATGATGACAAGAACTAAGGAAACAATAAGAAAGAGTATAAGGAAAAATATAAGAAGAAAACACCTAAAGCCTCAACTTAGGATGACACAAGTGAATCCTAAAATGAGAAACTAGAAGGAGAGATAGCTCATATGAGCTTTACTACTAAGAACGATGATGAGGTAACATCCAACTCTAATTCATGTGATAGTGATAAAGATTTAAAATATGATGAACTAGTCAAAAGTTTAGAAATCATGAGTAAGAAAAGAAAGAAAATTTCTTCTAAACTAAAGAAAGTTCAAAAATTGTTGGATGCATGCATAAATAGGAATGAAAATATGAAAAGTGAATTATATAGTATTAAAGAATCAAAAAATGTGATCATTAATGATAATAATGACTTAGACGCACAAAGGCTTGATAATGAAACATTAAAAAAGAAGGTTGGTTCCCTCAAGAAATCATTGTCCAACTTTACAAAGTGAATTGAAAAATTAAGGAACATTTTAAGAGCCTAAAAAAATTCCAAAAATAAGTATAAAACAAGATATAACCATAGAAGTAAAGACAATTCTAAAATTATGTTTATCATGGGAAAATATGTGTATAGAGAATAACCATTGTCTACTGTGACAAATAAGTATGTAGCATCCATATATAAGCATATGCATGCACATGCCTCATCCACTAGTACTAATTCTAAAAGGAAACATGATGCTTTCATATATGACTCACAATTTATACATAAAGTACAATACTCTTAAGTGAAGAATAGGCATAACTTCTATAATAACATAAAAACTGACTCACAACCCTTTAGACCTTAAAGAAGCATGCATTAAGCCTTCTTTCAATATAGGTATCATACATATAATCGTGGTAGCTCATTTCACTATCTTAAGAAATGATTCATCACCTTTAATTATCCAAAGGAAGATCCCTCATTATGCATACACACATATAATTCCAAGTAATTCATTTATGCATCATCATCACTCATATACATGATACATCAATTTTTTGATAAGTATAGACATGTTAATAGATTTTGTTTTATTAAACAAAGGATGGTAAGCAAATTCTTAAAGCATTGGCTTGAAAAGAAGAAGGAGCCTAACAACCAAGGACCCAATCTCATTTATGTACCCAAAATACATTGATTGGCTTACTTTATAGTGTTGTTAAAAAGAAAATGGTTTGTACTAGAGATAGTAGTATTATTTTTGAAAAGTTTATGTTTTTTTATAATAATATAACCTTCTTGTCTCTAAGAAAGTCTTGGAAATATTTTTGTAGAATGTGAAATAGCCCTTAAGGAGAACAAAAATGACCAAAGATTCTTCAAAAGAGCCAATTATTGAACCAAGTAAGGATGATAAGAAGAATGATATGCTTGCAATGGAATGAAAATTCAAGAAGAATTATGATTCAAGTCATCATACAAATCATTCAAAGGTAATGTTTAAAAAAAGGTAATTATTAGTTCATAATTTAGTAACATATGCCATCTTGCATTTTTGTGTCAAATTGAGTCTAAATCCTTAGCGATGAATGTTTGGGTTTACACTATAAATGAGAAATTATATTTATATATATATTGGAACTAAAATTAGAGATTCTATACAATTAGGGACATTGAGTTAAAATTTATTGATATATTAGACCAATAAGGATATAGTTGTACTAAACTAATGAATGAAAATAGTAGGATAAAAATGGGCTTGATTCTATATAACTTAAATTCCTCTTTAATATTTATAGTAGTTCATAATTGATTTTTCCATGATTTATTAGGTGTTTTTATGTTTAAATTTGAATTCAAATGTTGTTTTATCAAGTTATATGCTCAATTGGCTAACTAGAGTTCTCAAATATACCCTTCCTTACTTTCCAATGAGTTTGGTAAGTGTTTAGTCGCTAATCAAGGTGTCCACTCAGACACTTTGGCGAACCAATTTCCTTTTGTTGTTTACCAATGTCACTTTACCCAAGTAGTTATCTATTTCTAATGAGTTTGAGAGGATTTTGGTCGCTCCTTTGGTCAACCATTTATGTACATTAGCTAACCAGTGTCTTTGGGTCATCAACCAATATCCATTTGACTAAAAATTTCTTTCATTCTAGTGACTTCATAACATGTGTGATTACTAGTATAGTTGACTAGTCAACCACTCTTCTCAATTTAACCTCTCCTCCTCCTCTTTTCTTCTATTTCTCATCTTGATTATTTACATCTTCCAAAATCTTAAACAATTCAGTTTTCCTTGAAAAACATCAATCCCCCACTTCATAAAAATCTCGTTAGATTGCATCAAATTGAAAATTTGTCATTCCTAGGTTTCAAATTTGGGGATTTTCAAAATTTGTCTTAATTAAAAGTTAACTTTTCAAATAGACTCTTTTATAGTTAAAATTGTAAAAGGTTCAAGCTTGTCTCCCTTTCACTTACATTGATACATCTTTGATTTTGTTTACTTTCGACACTTTAGGCATTTTTTCACATTACTATTTTGAAGTTTTGGGACTTTCAAAATTATACATTATTTTATGAAATTGATTGTTGATTATTGCAATTTTATTTGCATTTTTTCCAATTCCAACCCTAATTTTGTCAAAACTTGCCCTTGCATTGTGTAATTGAAATTTGTAACTTAGGCACAGCACCTAAATTGAAAAATTTTCAAATTAGACATAATTAGAGATGCTTATATCAAAATTGTCCTTTTGTTTTGGCTATTTAACTATTTAATAGCAATTTTTAGTAAAAAAAATTTATCAATCTTAATCAATTTTAAATTAATTTTCTTACCAAGTAAACTTGATGCATGGAAATTTTTTCTTTCTTTTTTAAACAAATTATTTCTTTTTGATAATTCTAAAAAGATAAAGATATTGATGACATTAGATTTAAGGGGAGTGATTTTTTTTGTTATTTTTATATTTCTATTGCTTTTACTTTTTGTATTTCTTGCATCTTATGTGATGTGCTTGAGTAAATTCATGTTATTTGCATGTATGGATATTTATTTGATATTGAATGTCTCTTTTATTTTTGATATTGAATTATGTTTTATGCATGAATTAACGGAGATTAATCATTATCTTTTTTTTAATAAGAAAATTTGAATTAAATTAAGCCATAGAAGGTAAACAAGGAGTACAAGTATAAGGCAGCTTGCAAATTACAATGGAAATGCCACTATAGGTTTACAAAAGGAATACAAAATATTATACTAAATTTGAATTGTTTATGCCCCCTATTTAGAGATAAACTACATTTCCTGGAACTTTGGCTTGTGAGTATTGTTGTGAGTTTTAATAAGCTACAGAAGTTAATTGAAAAACTACTCTTTGGATGGGCATTTATCATGAAAAATGTTCTTGCTTATTTCAATCCACACTGTTGTTGCTAGAAAGGATAGAAAAATGTAAAAGCACCATTTGGTAGTTTTATTTGGAAACTTCATGTCAAAGCATCAGACCTTGATACTGCTTAAGTCATTTGGGAAATAATTAATCAGACATCTGTGAATAAATGCTCTCTAAATCTTAGTAACAAAGTTGCATTGGAAGAATAAGTGATCTGTGGTTTCCTCATTTTTTTTACAAAAAATGCACGAATTTTTGAAGTTCAGGAATTTTGCAATTATGTCAACAGTTAGTAGCTTATTCTTCGTTGCAAGCCATAGATTGGTGGAATTTAATAGTTATTAGTGGTTGAACCAAACAATATTAGTCCAAGGGAGAGTTTCCAAATTATTAATAAATACATGTCTGCATGGTTGATTAGAGAATATGCCATTAAAGGTGTGCTTCCATACAATTATGTTATCATCAGTATTGATAGGTGCCTAAAAATCTCACTTTTAGGGAAATTGGGGATTAGAGCTTGTCTGATAAGCTCCTTTTTTTTTTTTTGGTTAAAGCTCCTGTAATTGTAGCTTTTAGCTAAATCAGTGGTCTAAGAGCTGAAGCTTCATCCAAATTCTTCATAGGACCTCCAAATAACTAGTTATCTTGCTAAAAGTTAATAGTTTCACTATTACCAATGTTATGAATAAAACCAGGTCTAAATCTTTCCCTCATCTTAAATATAACTTTTAAAGTAGTAGAAGCAAGATTATCAACATTTAAACTCCATATATTTCTATTCTTAATGAAGTAATTATGAATCCACTTGCACTAGAGAGCTTGGTTATCATAAATAAGTCTCCATAGTCTTTTCCTTGCATTTTTACAGGTTTATAAACACATGGAGCATGAAAAGGTCTAACGGGCTTAGTGAAGAAGAGTTTTCAGACATTACAAGGCACGAAAGAGAGCTAAGAAGAGCTAGATGTCAAGATTGAATACACAGGAATATGGAAGAAGAAGGCAAGCAAGGAGGAGCTAAGAGGACATTGATGGATTTTATGAGGCCAGGTTTCAGTCCTCAAGGAGTTGTAAGGCCTGCGATTTAAGCCGTTAATTTTGAGATCAAGCTAGCACTCCTTAACATACTTCAGAGCAGTGTACATTTTTATGAGTTATCCAACGAAGATCCCGATTCCCATCTTGCAAATTTCTTGGAGATCTGTGACACCTTTAGGATTAATGGGATGTCTAATGATTCTGTGAGGTTAAGATTGTTTTCTTTTACCTTGAGGGATTAGACAAAGGAATGGTATAATTCACTTAGTGTAGGGCAAATCACTACTTAATAGCAGCCCCAAGCTTTCCTGGCTAAGTACTTCCATTTGACCAAGGCTACAAGAATCATCAAGAAGATCATAAACTTTCAACAAAGTGATGGGGAGTCATTGTATGAGGCCTAGGAGAGATTTAAGGAATTACAAAGGAGCTACCTCCACCACAACCTTCCGAGGGAATTTCTTTTGTAAACATTCTACAATGGTGTAACTTAGAGCACAAGGAGAGTCATAGATGTAGCTATAGGAGGGTCTTTGATGAGGAAAACCATTGACGCAACTCATGATCTTTTGGAAGAGTTAGAGAGCAATAACTGTATGTGGTCAAATGAAAGGAGTAGATAAGGGTCGAAGAAGAAAAAGGGATGATTCCACTTGACTCGGTGATAGCCTTGTAAGCACATATTACCGCCCTCACTAATCAGTTGAACAACATGCAAGAAGCTTCTTCATCCACAGTCAAGACCATGCAATTACAATGTGAGTTATGTGGGCCGGACAACCATGACACAACTGAATGCTACTTATTGGGAGCCAGTGGTACAAAACAAATAAATTACTTAGGCTAGCTATAAAAAGGTAACAATCCATACTCTAACACTTACAATCCTTGGTGGAAAAAACACCCACATTTTTTATGGAGTACTAACAATACAGGTGGACAAGTGAGAGCACAAGGACCTCCCAGATTTTTGCAAGACCGACTTGAAGTAAATCATTTGTTATTATAGAATTCACATAGAATATACAAAATGCACAAGAAGGGGGGTTGAATTGTGTATTCTTTTCGTGAATACAAACCCCTTTGATATTTCTTTGAAAACAAACTTTTTCAAACTCTTAAATGAATATGAAAAATGTTTATACGAAAATATGTATGTGGTTAAATTGCAAATAACTTCTATATACTTGTTTAAGAACAATAGAAACTAAAGTAGAGAGTTAGAAGATAGACACGGCGATTTTATACTGCTTCACCCCAAACCTAGGGCTACGTCTAGTCCTCAAAGTTCGTCTGAGATTTCACTATAATTCTCCAAAATTACAAGTATTCTTTCCTCTCTTTCAGAGCCTCTTCAGGTCTCTTACACATGTATTCTTTTTGCTTCTTAGCCTCTTCAGGCTCTCAGCCTTTCCTTTCTCTCATTAGAAAGATATTGCGAGCTTTTTATTACAGTAGAGTTTGCTCTCAGATATCGCATTTTGAATACAGAATTTTAACTTGAAAGCTAAACGTTGAAAGTTTAAAACTTGATCAGTCTTTGACTACGACTAGTATTTATAGCCTTCATCTCCAACTGCTTCTTGATAACTGCTTTTTGTTTCTTAATGGCTATAAATTTTTGTGGGAAGGTAGAATATTGTGTTATAAATCTAGCGCCTCAAGAATCACCTTAATCGGAGGTAATACAAAGAAGTTATGACTAAACGAATTCAACATGTTCTTGTCCAAACTCACATTGTACCTGCCCTGGTTCAAATGCCATAACTCTCACTACAGAGTTCCGATTGACTTCATTTTTGGACGGTTGGAAAGAAGACTTCTAAACTTACAACTACCCTGAAGACCATAAAATGAAATTCTATTGTTTGTAGGGTCAACACACGGAACAAATGAACTAACACAGACAGGCCATGTAAGTGTAACTTTCGGGTGAAACCTCCTATACAACATCTTAAATTGTAATGATCATATCTCTCAATTCCGAAATCCAAAAATTGCATACTTTATAGCGTTGGAAAGATATAAGGACGAACTACAACTTTCATGAGGAAACTTTGGCTAATTCGATCTAGATCAATACAATTTTTCCTTGGAAGTTAGCATACACCTTTTATCCTCATGCAAAACTTACAATTTATCCCAACTTCACTTTCTCTATTACAACATTGTTGAAAACAATTCAACTTCACATTGGAATTCATCCAACACTTAACCTCAATTCATATGACTCCTTATATTCAATAACATCTTATCATTCACCACAAA
>JAOTAX010057650.1:0-10063 GCA_025629825.1 Erythroxylum guanchezii | reverse complement strand
AACTTTTCACACTTTCACTCTTTATTTCTTAATTTCCACTTCCATTTAAACCAACTCATTCACTATACTCTCATAGCCCGTACGAATCTATTCAAATTCTAAAGTTATGAAAATCAAACCATTCTTTTCTCATCAATATCGTTTACGTATAAAATTCATCTAATACACAAAACATATAGTAAAACACTCATTGAATTTTCATTTCATATCTCTAAATTGTCACTTAAGGCTCGGGGTCCAACAAAATATCATTCGTATAAAACTCAACATAAATATTCATTTCATGATTAAATAAAAATCATTTGCATAAATCAATTTAAAGTACACTTATAACTTGCTAGTTTCCTTTTCACCAATTTGAAATCCTTCAGCTGGTTTCGTTTTCTAATCCAAACACCTAATACAAATACATTCAACTCCTTAATAAATTTTCCTATCAAATACACCCTAAATTAATGTTCTGAAACCCGGACCGGTCATCGAACCGAAGGCCTTACTGGTCACCGGTTTGACCGGTTCGACCGGTTCAACTATCGGTCGAACCAGTGTGACGTCATAATTATGCAATAATTATATTTAATTATAAATAATATTAAAAAATTAAAAAATTAAATAAAAAATAAAAAATAAAAAAATTGATTGAACCAGTGGTCGGATCGGTTTAATTGACCACCAATTTTAAGGGGTTAACCGGACCGGTCGGTCGACCGGTCACCGGTCGAACCGGCCGGTCCGGTCTGGGTTTTAAAACATAGTCCTAAATCATATCAACTTCATTACTTTCCGCATATACTCCAATACTATTTTTTCTCCAAATAATAACATAACACTTTAGTTAGTAATTCCAATACCATAAATACACTTAATGACCATCCTTAATTACATTCACATAGTCATTACATCATAACCACACTTTTATTCCAAAAATGCCTTTAAGGCTAAACTTAACATATTTTATATTACATTTCTCCAAGTCAATTCCATTTGATTTTTAACATTTAAATCAATCCAAATTCACTTCCACGACATTGTAATATACACATTTAAGCCATAAAATTTCACTAACAATTTTTTTGCATAATGATGCACCCTTGGCCAAATCTTAACCAAAATCAATTTCAAATCAATCCTTTTTCATTTCTTTACTTCATTAGCATCAAAATCATGCTATGAGCATCATAAAACACCAACGTAGTTTTTTTTTTTGTTAAGTCAGAAAATTTTATACAGATATAAAGGTATGTACAACGTTAGAGACTACACAAGCAGTGGTCTCTTAAGGCACAAGAAACAGACGCTAATGTTATCTCCCCACTATGCTATCCGTATGCATTTGTTGAATAAAGGGGCTTGGCTTCACAAGGGGACCTACTAAACAAAAACGTAGAAAGCTACAACACACCCTTACTTCTAGAACAATTATAGCACACTAGTGCTCCAGCCACTTCCACATTAGATTACCACAATTGACCAAACATATGTTAACCTCCAACAAACTAAACTATAAGCCAATTTAGACACCACAAGCTTAAGAAAACAGAAGCTACATTTCTGATGCTCCTTATCCTTCTGCTTTCCTTCAAGCCATTTGAAGAAAAGAAGAAAGATTGAAGATATTTCTTGAAAATCTTGGGAGACCTCTATGGGTACTGTCCTCTTTGTTATTGTGAAGTCTGAAGGACATTTGGACCTCCATCTATCCTCCGGACTGCTCTTATGATGGTGACTCACATGCTGTTTGGCAAATGAAATTCCTGCACTATCAAACCTGTAGAAGATAAATGTTAGTGAAATAGAGTCTTTTTATTTGAGTTACCTCCTCGAGGTATTTGGGCTTTCAATGTCCATAACTTGGGAGATTACTCTGAGGCTCACACTCCCAGCATTCTTGGCTTCATCTTTGAAAGTTCTAGCATTCCTTTCAACCCATATATGGTAGACAATAGTAGATAGAAGGATTGGGAAATTATTAGTGTCTGAAGATCTTGTATGGGATTGGGAAATTATTAGTGTCTGAAGGTCTTGTATAGGAGGCAGTATTAAACCAAGTGAGAATAGAAGGAAGGGTTGGTTAATGAGGAAAATGCAAGTGAAAGTGTGAGATGCATCGGTCCCAAACCAATTTTGAGAATGTACAGGCAAAAACAAGTGGTCAATGTTTTCATTTGTCAATAAACACAAGGAACAATGGTTAGGAGTTTGGAGGTAAGAGAGTTTGTCACAGGTTTGTAACTTTTGAAGGAAAGCAAGCTAAAGGATAAAGGTGCACCTAGGTCTACTGCCTTTGAACCATACTAGCTCATGCCAAGGTACTTCCTGTAAAGGAGGTCGCAAGAATTTATAGGCTGAGTCATTAGTATACTGTTTTATGGGGCTAGCTAGCCATTCCAGACAATCAGATTGGTCAAAGTAGAATTTTGAATCATAATACATTAAAAACCCTAGTCGTGACTGAAAATTCATCTAGTCATTTTTATGGGTTTTCTTCCATTCTTTCATTATTAAACTAACTTCCTAATGTCATTCATTAATCTTAAATCATCAAATGAAAAAACAAAATACTTTAGGCAATAGATCTCATCGTTAACCACCTATGACCAAAGTTCCACACATTAGTTTTCTTGATTTTTCTTCTTCCAATTGCTTCCAATACAATCTAACCTTAATATCACGTTAAAAGGGTGCAATTTACACCATCAAAATCAAATCTAACCTATATTACAACAAATCCAAAATTTCAACAAAACTAGTAAGCTTACCAACCTATTTTCTTCTTTCTCTTCACTTGGATGACTATGGGATCATGTTTAATGCCTGATTCGAGGTAAAAGAGCATGAAAAACTCTTTATATCACTTCTCCATGTCATAGCCATAGCTCCCTCTTCTCCTTTTTTTCTTTTCTTTTCTTTTTTTCTCTCTCTTCCTTCCTTTCTCCAACAATGGTAATCCACACCTTCTTTAAAGAGAAGAATGTTACACTTATTTGCACTTTTGCCCATCATTTTCATTAATAACTTATCATCTTTACACCGTTGCCTAAAACTTCTCATATTTACACTTTAATCCATGTCACTAGTCATCTTTTTTATTGGTTAATTTCCAAACCCATTAATGCATGCTTATGTCATGAGAATCTTCCCATATAATGCTCATATGGAATTTGGGTGCATTGGGTTTGACAAAAAGACCATTTTGCTTTTTTAAAATGTTTAATTCACAATCTGATCGAATTACATTCTGACCATGAAATACTCTAATTAGGGTCAATGCTTATTGATTGGATGCTTTAACAAAATTTCGAATGGTTTTAAAATCATAACACTCATTATTTGCCAAAAAGGGCATTTTAGTCTTAAACTTTCGGAACTTCCAAAATCCATCCGATCAGACTTATTTTCGGTTCGTTTTAATATCATTAAATCCAAAAATTATTCCAAATGTTTTTCAATATTTCAGGATTGGGTCCCTAAAAAAATCACTATTCAACCAGATCACTATTCATCCAAAAATACTATTCACGGAAAATAAAAATTTATATTCAATGAAAGGGAAGGGTCGGGGTTTTATACACTTGATCTCTTGAATTCACCTCTATATTATTAAGAAGTTTTCCTTGAGTTTTTTCACTTACCATCTTGGCTATTTAGTTTGCTTGGATCTTCAAATTATGAATAGATGTATAATTAGATTGCACTATCTTCTTAAGTTGCCCCTTTTAAGATTCATGATTCTCTAAGTTATCTAGTTCATTATAGAAGGAAGACATAAATTGTTTGATCATCTCTTCCATCCCATTGCCCTATGAAAATGATGGTTATAAAAACTATGGTCATTGCTAGAACCTAGATGGTCCTATAGGCCTGCCTATTCCAGTTCCTTGCTCCTTCCAAAAGAAATTTAGAAGATTTCTCCATCTTAGATTGTGCACATTGAAGAAAGTATATTTCAGACTAGTTCCCCCAAATGAAGGCATATCATTGGCATCTTTATAGTAATATGGGATAGTCTTTACGTTTATGCATGTATGAGAAGGATATCCATACATGCTACAATGATATCTTGCACTCCTGCTACTCGTGTCATAGTTCAACAACATCTTCACCTAGTTCAAAAGATTAGTTATTTATGATACCAAGTATGAAGACATTTAATTACGAAGTCTAAAGGTGCATAAACATGAAATGAAGCTAATATTAATAATATAGTAATTAAATAGTCCTTAGAAAAATTGTAAAAAAACTTTATTAATCTATTTATAATTTTATAAAATTGATTGTAGCAAGTAATAAATTCTAGAGTATTTCAAAATATCAATCCCATAAGGACTATACTATTATGTTTGTTAATCCTATCGAAATACATAAACAAAAAAAAAGAATTTATAAACAGTGATTAAATTAATAAACTAATAAAAGCAAGATAACTAACCAATAGAAAAGATTAAAATATTGAATTATAAGGGTTTTGAGATTCATTTATAAGAAATTAAAATTTTCAACCAAGATTGATTATTGAGGATGAAATAACAAATGATTTAATGTATCTATGTTAGGTAATTACCATTTTTCAATGCATAATTCAACCTAATCAAATTCATTAAGTATATTAATCTCTTTAGTTATTACAATAGTCTAAGCAATCCTTTTTATAAAGATCTAAGGTGTTTGTTCTCCTAGTATAAATATTATAATTCACCTATTAATCTTTAATATAATCCTTATTATTGAATCTATGATGGCTAGCAATAAACCCAAAAATTAAAAGAAAAGAGAATAAATTCAACTGAATGATAATAACTCATGCATTAATAATTGAAATATCTATCACAAACTATATCTGTCACAGTAACTAGGGATTTAGCTACTAAGAATTTCAAAAGAAAAAATAAAACATATAATCTCAATATAAAAGAAAGAAGAGAAAGAAAAAACTAGAAGAGTTGTCACAATTCTCCTCCAATCTTACTCAAAATCCCTCCTTGATGCTAAAAAAAACCATAAAACTAATAATTCAATGACAAAAGAGGTTAACTAACGTTCAAAATCCTCTTTGAAGAACAATAATAAAAGTATTTATAAGCTATGGTTACATAAAAGAGTTTTAAAGGATTAACCTTATAATTCCAAGTATCCTCATATTCAAATCACAAGTTTGATGCCTTTTGACTTTTAGAACTTTACAAGTGCAAATCATAATGATTTTGAGAACTAATATAACCAACACGGTTTTAATACGGTGTTGATGTTTAGTTATCCAATTCTCCATTTTTCCTAAGTTTTTGACATCTTCAACCTTGAATTGATCTCTAATACCTTTTAAAAAATTGTTTCCCATTATGTTATCTGACAATAGACTCCACTTTCGTTTGGTAAAAAAAAAACTACAGAGAATAATAAACTCAAATATGAGCTTTTGCATTAAATAATCACCCACAAGTTAACGAATCAAACGTAACATAATATCATATAACTCCATATAAAATATGTCATAAAAGTAATAAATTACCATCAAATTTAACCCCTAATAACATAAAAATATAAATTTATTAGTCATCTGTTAGGTCGTGCTTGATATGAAAATTATAATGCCAATGGAAAAAATTTGGGACATGTCCTTGCCTATAACTGTAGATCCTTTTATAACTTTTGTGAACTTAGACACAAACTTTGATATGCCTATATTTGGATACCTTGGATCTTGTTATAATTTCTTAAAGATGGATATAGACTTTGACATGCTCATGTTAAAGGTTGTGTTTCACAATTGAATTTTCTATATAGCTATACGAACTAGTACACAGTTGTGTTAGAGGTCATATTTATATATATAGACATGTTAAAGACCCTATTCATGTCCAATTCTTCCCCAACCTTAACTTAAATAAAGTTAAAAAGAGTCTTTTTATAGGTCCATTAGCCTTCTTATAGGTCCAACAAGCCTTCTAAATTAGTTTTTGAAGTGCTCTTTGAAGCTTAATCAACATACATATTTTGAATATACCTAATTAAGGTCTCTTTAACCCTCTTATTCTTAATTCTTGTAATTGGTCTATGAGGCATAATTAATGGATCATTTAAAACTTATCCAGTCATGCTTGCATCATTATCCTCTTTTCATAAGGATTCAATGCTGAATCATTACCTACATAAAAACCGAAAGATTATTAACATTAAAAGTAACTATAATATTATATTCACTTAGAAGCTCTAGTTTGTAAGTGTTATTATAAATCCTCTCAATGACTAAGAATGAACCATCTCCTCTTGGTTGTAGCTTTGATCACCTCGACACTAGAAATTGTTACTTCCTCATATATATTTGAATTTAATTGCCAGGTGCAAAGATAACTTGTGTTCTACCCTTGTTAGTTTTAGTTGTATAATGCTCATTCGTTCTTTCAATATGTTGCTTTACATGTTTATGGAGTTGTCTTACAATCTTAAATTTCCTTACTCTATCCAAACTGGCTCTTTTATTAATAGGTAAAGGTAATAAATCCAAAAGGTAATAAACCCTAATAACCTTGTATTCAAGGATATGATAAGAATATTCCTCTGAGATAAGGCATCAGTCAATGAATTTTGCCTACTAAGAAAGGTGTTTGCTTAACTTATGTTTCCGCCCTTGAATTATTTCAGTGACTCAAGGAAAAACTGCCACATCTCCAATACTCTTACTAATACAAAAAGCTCTTTGGTATAATTTAGGTAGTTCAAGGTTACACCATAGATTTTTTTAAATTGAAATAGCCTATTAGCCTCTTATTTGCATCAAAACAACTCCAATACTTAATCCTGAGACATCAAACTCAATCTTAAAATTTTTAGAATTATCGAGTAATTCTAAACAGGTGTCAAATGAAACTTGTCAATAAATGAATGCTTATTCCTGTTCACTATCCTAATAAAACTCCACTTATTTCTTAACAATTTTAATAAGTGGTGCAACAATTATACTAAAATATTCAACAAATCTCTGATAGAAACTATCCAAACTCTGAAAACTTTTTAACTTTATTATAGATTTAGGTCTCAACCGTTCCTTAATTGCATTCACCTTTTCCTTATTTACCTTGATAACTTTTAAAGTATACTTTTTATGGTTAACATATAACTATTCTTTCCGTAACTTGTCAAGCACACATTCAATGATAAATATACTTTTCTAGGTGTTGTTATACACTAGAATGTCACTAAAATAAACAACTTCAACCTACCTATATATGTACACAATACATCATTCATTTTCACAAAAATACTAAGTGCATTGTAAGACCAAATAGCACAGTTATCCACTCATATAACCCAAATTTAGTCTTAGTTATAGTTTTTCACTTATCATCTTCTCTCATCCTAATATGGTGATACTCATTTTTTAGATCAATTTTAGAAAATTTGTAGAATTCCATGTAATTTATCAAGTATATCATCTAACTTGGGAATGGAATATTGATACTTTACTATTGTCTTATTGATAGCTCTACAATTAATACACATATGCTAAGTATCATCGTTATTAAGCACTAGAAGTATTGAAAATGAACAAGAATTTATGTTTGCCCCTTTTATACCCCTTAGCTATTAACCTTCCCCTCATCTCTAAAACATCTTTGTTTCCTCTGAATGAATCTTATATGTGGATTTACTATGGATGGAAACTAGTACGGTCAATTTGATGTTTGATCCCTATAGTGGATTGTAATCCATTAAGGGTGTCATCAGCCAGCACACCCTCATACTCTTGTAATAAAGAAACAACAAAACTTAGAAAACATATGTTGTGCTCTTTAATATTGAAATAAGTCTCCTTATACAAAAGTATAATTATAGGTTAGTTAGTACAGAAAAATAATTCCTAATATTGCTTTTTTTTGCGTAGTAACTCAGCAATTTCTTTATTTTTCTCCCTACTAACACTTTTTCTAAAGCTCTCACTCTGCTTCTCTTTTTCTATCATAAATAACTATCACCCTCACTCTCTTTTTTCTCTTTCTGTTTCTCTATTTATTATCTCTTTTCAACTTTAATTAGTCCTTATAGACTTACTTAAGGGTTAAATATATAAGAATAATGAGTTTTTCATCCTTTATAAAGGTATAACTATTCTTAAAACTATTATATGTCACACTTAGGTCATATTACTATAGTCTTTTTAGCAATATATGACTAGCTTACATAGGTACCATGCTATATAATAATTTATCATTATACCTCCTAATAAAGAATGACACTAACACATATATTCACCTTGATTTCCCTATTTTAATTAATATATAAAAGTTGTATGACTTTAAATACATAATGGATAGTCCTAACTTTTTCATATGAACTGTACTAGTTATATTAATACAATTCCCTCCATCAATTATCATGCTACATAACTTATTTTGAATTTGACATCTAGTATAGAAGATATTCTTCCTCCATTTCTCTAACTCATCCTTTATGATTTGATGACTTAATACCCTTCTAGTAACAAATACCTTGCCCTTAATAATAGAATTCTTGCCCTTATTACTAGAATCCTTTAATGGTGGTATAGCCTCTTTTTCCTTTGAATCACTCTCACGCACCATCTCTCTATCATCCCTCATGGTTATAACCTTTTTATTTAGATACTAAGAGGCAATATGCCCTATTTCGAAATAACAAGAGCACTTTATCTCTATTATGAGAAGGTTAAGAGTCAATCTTACCTTTTCTTTTATTATAGACGTCTATTTTGGGCTTAAATGGCTCCACTTTCTTTATAAGGACTTTTATCATCTATTTTCTATTCAAGACTTCAAGAGTTATTAGTACTAATAGGGTACTTAGATGAACCTTTTATGTTTAGGGATGGTAATGGGTTGGGCCAGGCCAGGCCAGGCCTTGGTCGCTGGTCAGCCCGTGGCTCGATGGGTCGAGGGCTACCTGGCCTATGGACTTTATGTTTTTTTTAATAAAAATTAATAAAATGACTTCATTTTTTACAAAATGATATCGCTTTGTATCTTTTCGTCGGGCTAGGCAATCTCGGCCCATAGCCCAGCCAACTTGGGCCAGGCCACTTTTGTCATCCCTATTTATATTTGATTTATCTCTCCGCCTTTATTGCTATATATGCCATCTCTTCTAACTCTATATAGTGTTTTAACTTCATTAAAATAGCTATATCTCTATTCAACCCATTCAAGAACCTGACCACAATCACTTCTATGTCATCCTCTACTTTGGCCCGAATCATGACTTCTTCCATCTTCTTATGATATTCTTTCCCACTATTTAATCCTTAGATAAGACTTTGCATCCTTTAATATATATCCATTTAATAATGACTTAACACAAATCTTTTCATCATAGGAGCCTTTAATTCATTCAAATTCTTTATATTTTGCTTATGAATTTTCTTTTATTATTAACCATTTAATCCTACCAGGTGATGGGATAATCGATAAAATCTTTATTGATTACTTTACCTTCTTCTCCTTAGAATAATTACGGTAGTTAGAGATTAATTTTATATTTGTCTCACACTCCAAATAAGTTTTAGGATCATTATAACCCTAAAAAGAATGTTTGGTCATTTGATGATGCCAAGATTGTCTCCACTTCTTCTCGCACTCTAGGCTATATCCTTTGCTTCCAGTCACATCCATCCCTTCCCTTAGTTGTTAACTTATCCCTGTAGACATCAAAGGCTATGTCAACATCATCACTACTAAGTTTGTCATTCTACTTATTAAAGTTGTTGTCTTTTTTGTAATTCAATAATTTTTTATGACTGATTCTCTAATATATCCCTTACCTCAGCATACATTGTAGCACCCCACTCCCGCAAGACCCAAACCCGACATCGATGGTGATATCCGAGTCCGTATCCCGCGAGGGTGGTGTGCTAAAGCACTCAATCACTCGAAAATCGGTACCCCCTTTTTTTGAAATCACAACACAATATGCAGAAGTCGAAACTCACATTGGGCCCACATTCATTCATAAACAATTTTAATAAACACAATTTTCTTTTGAAGCCATTCGGGCCCTTTCACAAATACAAAATACTCGAGTTAATTTGAAATACAAA
>JAOTAX010057574.1:0-10066 GCA_025629825.1 Erythroxylum guanchezii | reverse complement strand
CTATCATGATATGAAACTCATCATTCCCTTGAAGTAAACTCCTTTACTTATATGGAGATAAATCGCAACACTACAGTAGAACAATAATCAAGCGACCAAGTTGATTATTCAACTGTGAATCAATTATTTTAAGTTCTTATAATATACATGTTTCCCATACATCTCTATGTATATGTATATTACTTACAAAAGAATCTCGGTAACTTTTGACTAGATATATAATTTTCACAAAAACGAAACTCTTTGTTTTTATTAATAATAAATATTTCCATTACAAAACTGTAACTGAAAGAGATTAAGGTACATGTAAATACACTTGCTTTCCAGTGCACTATATTTACATAAGTCCAACATCAGCCTCTTTAAAATTCCTCATCGCCTTACTTGAATTTGACTTTTGCTGAGCTAGAATAGGGTACGAAAATTTAGGTCGAGGTTCCTTGATTGGTTTAATTACAAGCTCATTTAGAAGGAATTCCATATTTGCTTGTCTGTCTCCATTGTCTCTATCTTCTTTCGTATGTTCAAGTTTCTTTTCCTAGGTTTGAGTAATGGCCATAATCCATTCCTTTGGGTTAGGTTGGTATTGCTTGGAAGGGTTCTTGCATTTCGAGTTGAAATTACCTCTGCTGGTTGACCTAGTTGGACCTTCAGATTGTGTATTAGATTGTGTATTGAAAAGGCGTGGTTCTTAGTGACTTGCTCTAACTTACTTTCAAGCCTCCTATGTGCATCCTCCATGCCTCTAATTTTATCTAAAATCTTATCCAACTTAGATTCCATTGAGCTCAGTTTATCTCGTTGGAAGCCTGATTATCCTTGGGGTCTGAATTGTTCTCCAACATTGTTCATCCACAAGAAGTTAGGTTGATTCTTCCACCCTGGGTTGTATGTGTTGGAGAAGGGATTATTTCCCCCTCCTCATCCATATTGAGCTCCCATATAATTAACTTGCTCTGGATCATTATCCTTCTTCAAGAAGCAGTCCATCGTATCATGGTCCATCTGTCCATAAAGTTCAAACTTTAGTTGCACAACTTTTACCGAAGCTGAGGATGAAGCCTTTATGTTGTTGAGCTATCGAGTTAAGTTGTCAATTTTTGCCTACATCTCTGTCATTTGATCAACAACTAAAACTACTTTTGTTTTTAGAAGGTAGTGGGTTGTTTACTTCGCTCATTCAACCATAGGCAGCTATTACTGGCCATCTCCTCTATCGGCTCTTCTGCTTCATCTACCATCTTTCTCATTAGTGATCCTCCTGAAGCTGCATCAATCGTGCCTCTCGTATGTGGGGTTACTCCATTATATAATGTTTGCAATAAGAACTCCTTGGGTAAGTTATGGTGTGGGCATTTTTGTTGCAAGCCTTTGTATCATTCCCACGCTTCATATATGGATTCATTGTCACTTTGTTGGAAATTGGTAATCTCCTTGATAATCTTCGTGGTCTTGGTAAGGGGAAAATACTTGTCTAAAAAGGCACGAATTATTTGATCCCAAGTGGTGACACTGGCTGGGTTGAGAGAGGGTACCAAGCCTTTGCTCTATCTCTTAAGGTAAAAGGGCATAGCCTAATTTTGACTGCATCCTTTGACATTTGATGGAACCAAAAGATATCACAGATTCCAAGAAAATTTACTATATGTTCATTGGGATCTTCATTTGTTAGTTTATAGAATTGCATATTTTGTTGAAACATGTTTAGGAGGGCTGGTTTAATTTCAAAAGAGGCTACTTGTAAGGGTGACCTAGCTACTCCTTGGTTAGCCGCATTGAA
This sequence comes from Erythroxylum guanchezii, assembly GCA_025629825.1. Taxonomy (NCBI): domain Eukaryota; kingdom Viridiplantae; phylum Streptophyta; class Magnoliopsida; order Malpighiales; family Erythroxylaceae; genus Erythroxylum; species Erythroxylum guanchezii. The sequence continues at coordinate 8,286 of JAOTAX010057574.1, read as the reverse complement.
CCCTGGTCTCATAAAATCCATAAGGGTTCTTTGTTGATGTCCTTGGTTCACTCCGTGATCCAAATCTTGCTAAAATTCCTTAGCCATTTTTGCTTTTGCGATTTTTTCTTCTTCTTCGCGTTGAGCTTTCCTAATTGATCATTCTAATTAAGTGATATCTAGCTCTAAGGTTTCAGCTACATGAATTGAACTTCTCATAACTCTTGTGTTCACACAAGAGCACAAATTAAAAAATAGAATGAAAGAAAAAAAACTAAAAACTAAATAAAACGTCTTAAACTAAAGAATTAAACTAATCGCCTCCCCGACAATGGTACCAAAAACTTGATCGTGGTTTGGTTGTGTGTAAGTTTTAATTATTAACCTTTGATAATGCACAAGCACATGATTCGTTAGGTAGTACCAAATGTCGATCCTACGAGGAGGGAACTAATCTAATCCTAAAATCTAAGGTCAGAAACAAATATCAGAAATTCAAAATGTGATGAAACCAAAACAAAAATTTAATTCAATCAATTAAATTAAGAACCAAACATGAGAATACTAATTACTAAGCAATTGCAACACACCCAAAAATCAACTGAAGAAATAACCAATTGAGAGAAAGGGAATTTTACCTATCCTTAATGCTAACCTAACTGATTATGAATTATTGAATTATTGGTTCTAGACTATTCTAGGGTTGATTAATCTCTCTCGAGTTATAATATTAATCCTAAGTCATAAACCCCATTCAGATTATGGAAGTTGTAATCTCTCAATTCACAACTTATCCAAAACCCTAATTAGCTTTGAAATTCTCTAATAAACTATCGGAAACCTATGCAAGATCTCTCTTCACATAAATTCTCAATCTGATTCAATTCTTGTTTCTATTAAATCACCTAACTCTCATTAGTCTAATTTAATCGTTTTTCATTCGATTCACCCTCTCAGTTTATTGTCAAATTATGCAATCACATAATCAAACCATAACAATATCCAATAAACACATAAACAATCAGATTCTCATTAATTCAAGAATAAAATTTCGAAGGTGAGTTTAGAACATCCTCGACATTCTAGATCCCATCATCAATTGTTTAACCTATTCTATATAATGATAAACTAAAAATAATAGGAAACATAATCTAAAATGGATAATAGGAGGCAGCAACATCGGGAAACCTCCTAATCCGGGAAGTACTTCGAGTCAGCTTTTTCTCCTCTTCTCTCTTCCTTTTTCTCTTCCTCTATCTCTCGATGATTTCTCTTTAGGGTTTCTCAAGGTGGCTGATGCAAAAGCTCCTTTTCTATCTCTTTTATTGTTCTTTAAACATCCTCTTGTGTTTTAGGTAACCCTAGGATTTTTTTGGGGTCTGAAAGGTCTAAAAATCCCTTGAAACTTGATGTTCTTGAGTGTCTGCACATCTGCCTGATGCAGGCCACGATCATGGGCCATTCCTTGGGCTTCTGTCACAATCGTGGCATGCAGGTCACAACCATAGGCTAACTCCGGTTCTTCTGTCACGATCGTGACATGTAGGCCCTGATCGTTGGCTAACTTTGGTGCTTCTGTCATGATCGTGGCTTGACATGCCATGATCGTGGGTCGTTGTTTCGGCTCGAATGTCTCTTAAACTCCTCCGTTCTTCGATGCTGGCCTTGAAACACTAGTAAACACATCAAGGTACCTCAAAAACATAATATTTAATCTCAAAGACTTGTACTTACCCATAAAATACTTAAAACATAAATAATTAAAAAACTAACACAATTCTATCCAAAACACATAATAAATAATTGAATTAACAACTAAATACATATCAAACTATGCCCTAAAATACGATGCAATTTACACTTATCACCAAGTTTTGTTTAAGCTAAGAGATGGACCTACTCTAAGACACCAATGTATAAACCATAAACTTTAATGATAAGCTTAACAGTAGCATGTCAAACAACATGATTTGTTTTCTCTAAATTTTGGAATGTACAAAAAGTAAAGGAAAAATCCAAATATAATAGAAACGTTTAAGAAATTAATTTTTGGTTAAATCTTTGTTGATTACATGATGTTTATGCATCACTTGTTCATACTAGTAGTTTTTATTCTCTAGCAAATTATTATTTCATTTTCTTACAACAAAAAAAAAACTATTCATAAAGCCAAACAATGTCACCAATTATCAAATCATAAAGTTTAATAATAAACTCAATAATGGCATTCACCAATGTCAAATAGAAGGAAAAAAGGAAAATAAAATTTATTCACCTATTTGGGAAAGAAAGCATAAAAGTTGTTCACCATTCTTACTAGAAAAGTTATAACAAATGGTAGTATGCACTATGCGTATTTTTTTATAATGGAAAATATTGGACTACCTTATGTAGTATTTTTCTAATTTGTGACATATAAGTCTATTTAAAATTTGGGTGACTTAAGGATAGAAACTTAGTTTACAACTTGACTTAATTCAATTTGATTATTATTGACTAACCATTCTTACTATAAGAGTTATAATATGTAGTAATATGAACCTTGCTTGTTTTTTTTGTAATAGATAATATTAGACTACTTAACGTAGCAATCTTCTGATTAGTGACATATTATCTTGTTCAAACTTAATTTGACTAAATCTAATTGGCTTATTAGTGACATATGATCTGTAGCAATCTTCTGATTAGTGACATATTGTTTCTACCTAACTTAATTTGACTAAATCTAATTGACTTGGAATACAATAAGTCCTTAATCTTTTCTTCCATATGAATAAAGATTTGTTGGAAACATAAGGAAACTATTTGTTATATGATTATTAGTGTTATTACACATAAAAGACAAGTTATATAAACTTTTAGCTATTAAGATTAAGTTTTATACTCATTTTGACCATTGTTAATTGAAAAGCTAAAAGGCATTTGTCGGACAAGTTTCACATTACTGTATGTTTCAATCGAAATTAGAATAACAAAAGAAGCCAAGATTTTAAAAATATTTGTAACATAATTTACATTTTAAGTGATCAAACACATTCATTGTAACGCCGAACTCTTTGAGCCTTTTGTATTGGTTGGTACTTGGAGATGCTACTGTATCTTGATATATATATGGTTGTGTTTGAGTTGAACTATGTATTTAAGTTCTTTGGATATATATGTAATGATTTATAATGTTATATGCCTTATATGAACTTAGAGTTTATCGGTATGCGAAACCTTGGAGATTTCCGACATATAAGCTTTTAAGTGTGTAAAACTGAGTCCATTGGATGGATATCACCAATTAGCAATTTTGTAAAGTCAAGGAGCTTAATTATAATTTTGAGAAATCCAAGGACCAAAATAAAAATAAAAGTTTTGGAGATTTATAAACTTTGGGCTTAATTGCAAATTTAGGAAAGTTTGGAGGGTAAAATGGTAATTTCATACAATCTAAGGACAAAATGGTAAATTCACCATATTTTGGTCAAAGAAGGTCAAAATTCTAGACCTTTCTCTTTTATGACCGTGCACCCCTTTGTTAAAGACTTAAAACATGTTATTTTAATTAAAAGAGAAGAGAAAGAAGGAGAAGAGACGAAAAAGAGGAAGTTTGGGCCATCACCAAAATTCACCCTTCTTTTTGATTATTCAACTCAAATCAAGGTGTTCTAAGCTAATTTGGGGTCAAGGAACTCAAATCTATCATTATATTTGCGAAATTCTCAAAGGATTGGAAGATATCACAAAAGGAAGGTTTAGGTAAATTTTGTCTCATCTCTCTCTACATTAGGATTTTGAGTTTGGTGTTAAGATATGTTGTTCTTCATGCTTGATTATGCATGAAACATGGTTTAGATGAATGAAATATGTCATGGAGAGGGTTCTTTAAGTCAAAACTGAAATTGTCCCTTTTAGGTGAAAGTTTGTGAATTTTTGAATAACTTTTGAAATTGATGGTCTAAATGAATTCTATGGTGTTACAAGAGGGCCCTAAGGGGGAGGTAGAGAGTGTGAGATCCCACATTGGTTAGAGAGGGGAACGAAGTACACCTTATAAGGGTACGGATACCTCTCCCTTATAGACATGTTTTCTATGGCTTAATGGACCAGATCCCATCGAAATTTCGAGGTTAAATGTGCTTGAGTGAGAGTAGTTTTAGGATGGGTGACCCCCTGGGAAGGCCTTGGGAAAAGCAAAACCGTGAGGGCTTAGCTAGGTCAAGGCCCAAAGCGGACAATATTTGTAAGCAGAAGTAGGGCCCTAAAAGGAGGTGGAGAGTGTGAGATTCCACATCGGTTGGAGAGGGGAACGAAGTACACCTTATAAGGGTATGGATACCTCTCCCTTACAGACGCGTTTTTCATGGCCTAATGCACCAGATCCTATCGAAACTCCGAGGTTAAACATGTTTGGGTAAGAGTAATTCTAAGATGGGTGATCTTTTGGGAAGGCCTCGGGAAAAGCAAAACCATGAGGGCTTGCCTGGGTCAAGGCCCAAAGTGGACAATATATGTAAGCGAGTTATCTGGGGTGTTACAAGTGGTATTAGAGTTGGTACCCAAATCGTTGTGCTAGCTAGACTGGGTCCTAAAGAGGGTAGGGGCCTAAGGGGGGTGGAGAGTGTGAGATCCAACATCGGTTGGAGAGGAGAACGAAGTACGCCTTATAAGGGTACGGATACCTCTCCTTTACAGACGCATTTTTCATGGCCTAATGCACCAGATCCCATCGAAACTCTAAGGTTAAATGTGCTTGGGTGAGAGTAGTTCTAGGATGGGTGACCTTTTGGGAAGTCCTCGAGAAAAGCAAAACTGTGAGGGCTTGAATGGGCCAAGGGCCAAAGCGAACAATATCTGTAAGCGGGTGATTTGAGTTGTTACATTCATTATCTTTTGATACCAAATAGAGAACACCAATATCATCTTTTCTTAAAAGGAGACCGATGATTAAAGTAAGGATTTCTTTAATACAAATCGTATATATAGATTAAAAGAGATCTTATAACAACAAAGTTGTAACACCATACTCGATAATGAAATCATAATATCGAGTGTTATCAAATTCTTAAATACCTAAATTTTCAAATTACAAAAACTTCTAAATCCTTATTATTCTAGCAAATATTATTCACTTTATATTTTTTTTGACAGAGTCTCCTCTATATTTTCTTAAAACCTACCATAAGAAACTTAAATACACTTCTCATTCATTTTACTCTACCATCCATCTCCGCATCAAAATCCTTTGACAAAATAATTTGCCCATCCTTCAATATATTTCAACTCATCTAAATCAAATTTCATACATAACTTTAATATATAATTCACAAAATAATTTTATAAGATTCTTCATTTCTTTAAGTATATATGCCATAACCAAAAATAAAATATAATGTTGCAGTACATCTATCTCTGAGTCTTCTGCAATCCTTTATGTGACTTTAGTCTTTTTAGTAAATCCACCATAGCTTTCTTCTAATTTTCTTCAAAACCTACAGGTGGAAAGAAAACCACACACTAAGTTATAGGCTTAGTGGTGTTCAAGCAATTCCATTTTTCATTTTCATTCAACCATAACATGCATAACATATAATAATTTTCAAATATAAATATCGTCATTTATTTCTAAGCATAAATAGGCATTAAAATTAATTTATGAAATTAAAGCATGTATATAGCAATATTAATTCATATCTAATTACATAATGATCAATAAATTTTACTATTTAATTTGTCAATCAATTGCTACTTCTAGTTGAGGTTCCATAATCATTAGTTATGCATTTATATATTTTCTACAATTGTCCTAAGTAAAATATAGCGGAATTGCATCGTCTAATAGGATAAACGAGATTTTCAAATACAGGATCGAGTTCTCAAAACCAATACAGTCCTTTTCCATATTTTATATCGTTACTTTATTTTATCTTATTTTTTTATATATACATATCAAGACCGAGCTCTAGGAGTCATGCAGTCCATAACATAAATCAAATATCTTAAACAGAAATCGAGCTCTTAGAGCCATACGGTGTGGTAATACCTATCATGATGCAATACTGCTAACTCCTTAGTTGGCATGTCAACCTTATCACATTCCTTCAATTCCAATATATTTTACTAAGGGCAAATCTAATTACAATTTCATTGAAATTTAATGATATAGTCTCATAATAGCCAATTCAAGCTATTCCATATTCGGTCAAAGTAAATATCACCTTAATGTCATTTTTTTCATTATTGGTTTTAATTTAGTTTATATAACATTCAAGACATATTCATCTCACCAATTAGTCAAAATAACATATATATCCATTTTCCAAATTCAAACATAATGTATGCCAATTGAGGAAAATACAAATTATAAGTCCAAAATCTAAATTAATCATATATACTACTTCATTTAGCATCCAATTAAACAATTTTAACATCAATTTCATTAACTTCCAATTTTATCTCAAGAAACCTAAAGTATATAATACACAATTTTTCAGAAAATGAAATCACATGAACAAATACCAAATTCGCTACAATAAACTTCAATTTCACTATCAATTCCTTACTCGTTGTCTTTCCCTTTCTCTCTCTCCTTCAATTCCTCTTCTTTATCTTCATATTATTGCATACAAATTCAATTTATTCATTAATGCATGCAACTACACTAAAATTATGTACTAAAAACAACCAAAACTCCATTGGCTTACCTTGATAAATGTGGGTACTATTCATCAAGAAAACCCATCTATTTTTTCTTCATCTTTTTTCCCCAAATTCTTGTTGATATAATGATTTTAGGGACCTTAGGTTGATGATTTAGTGTTTAATTGTTGATTTAGGGATTAAAGATAGAGAAATTTGGCTTGAAAATGGAAGAAAAATGAAAGAAAGTGGAGATAGAAGAGAAAGGGCTATTCTCGGTAGTTTTGGAGAAAAAGAGAATGTATAGGTGGCCAAAAATACAATTTGGTCCGTTAAATCCAATAGTTTTTTTAAAACCCAAAATTCTTTCAATTTTAATGCACTAGTTAGATTTAATCCCACTAAAATATCTTCATTTAATGCTTTTTTTTTTAAATTCATAGTCAAAAATTATATGGGTGCTATTTAGTCCACGAGTCCAAAAATAACGATGTTAAAACTTATGAATTCTTTTCTTCTTCTCAATAGTTAATACCCATTAAAAAATCATCCAAAATAAATTCCTTAATTAATATCATTTATTTTCTATTAATATTTTTTTAGTTTGATTTTCACCCCTATCTCGGGTCAAACTTTGACTACTGGTCAACTCGTGGTCAAACCCTCAAAATGAATTCATTTTGGCCCCAAATTTGATCTTTAGGTTCTTCTCAAATAATACTATCTGAAGCAAAATAAAGTGCAATTTAGATCCTGGGTGTCACTATTTATCTTAGGATGCACTACTCACGGCCTAAAAAGCACTATTCATGAAACCAAGATTTTTAGGATATTACATTTCTTCCCCTCTAAAATAAAATTTTGTCCTGAAAATTTACCTGTGTCAAATAACTGTGGATAAGTCTTTCTTATAGTTTCTTTCGTTTCCCATATAGCTTCCTCGACCTCGTAGTTCGTCCATAGTACTTTCACTAGTGCAATTATCTCATTCCTTTGCTATTTTGTATCTCTTGCTGGTGTGTTTAATTATGTTTGCTTTTGCTTGCTTTCATATGTTGAAATTAGTTGTGATTTAATTCAAATTTGATATGAATTGAGGGAAATTAGTGTGGATGTTCCACAGATCTTAATTAGACTATTTTGTGAATGTAGCATGACAAATTGTGCATGAAAATGGGCATCACGTTACTTCCCATTTCACAACATAACCATAAGTATGTCACGGTTGTGATAGTTGTGACATGTAAGTCACGATCATGACTTACACATGGTCGTGACATGTAAGTCATGGTCGTGACTTACACACAGTTATGACCCCTTCAGTTTTTGGTAATTGTTTTAGTGATTACATGGTAGCTGTAGAGGTTGAGGGCACGAAACCCTACACCTATGAGCATGCTACAAATAGAAGGAGAGGGTGGCGATGAAAGGGGACATCTTTTATTCTTCACTCTTTATAATCAATACACCAAAGACAGAATCGAGGGACAAAAATAGAGAGATAGAGAAGGAGGCAGAGAAAAGAAACATAGCTTCGTCTAAGAGAAGAAAGGAGAGAAAGTAGAGAGTCAGTTTATACATTGTGAAGCTACACAAAATCCTACATATGTGATTGAGCCAAATTTATACTATAAATTGGCCCTACTTTCTTAAGTATTTATGCACTTGTTGTCTCCTAATTCA
>JAOTAX010057555.1:0-10066 GCA_025629825.1 Erythroxylum guanchezii | reverse complement strand
TCATTGTTTTGCCGACCAATTGATTGATCGCACCGCGCTAGCACGCCACTTCCACTGGCTCGAGCTCGGACTTCCCTTTCAATGTCGAGAACGGGTCGGCAGGACTGGGGCGCTACACTAGAAGTTTAAAAGTTGATTACTCTCTTTCGAGTTATAATCATTTAACCCTAAATCATAAACCCTAATTGAATTAAATTATGAAATTTGCAATCTCTCAATTAGCAAATAACCTACACATTCAATTAGATATTAAGCACTCTAATAGACAATCAAATCCTTACATGAGATCTCTCTTTATATAGATTATTTGCATGATCTATTAGATTTTTTAACTCTCATTATACAATCTAATCCTTTTGCTATCAGTTCACTCTCTCGGTTTATTACTGAAGCATGTAAATATAACAAACAATCATAATAACCATTTCATTAACATCAAAAGCAATCAAATCAACATTCATTCACAAACAAATCCTTAAAAGAGTTTAGAACATCCTTAACCAAAATTCATCATCATCACATCCATCTTATACATCAAAATGAAAGAAATAACAAGATGGAAGAGAATTATAGCTTCAGTGGACTAGAATGGCAGTAGCAGTAGCAACTCCCTCTTCCGCTCTCCTCTTCTCTCTTCTTCCTAAGGGCTTCTTTCTTTTCCTTTTATATCCTTTTTCCATTTAGGGTAAAAACTAGGTTTTACCTAGGTGCAAATGTCTAAAATAACCCTAAAAAAGTTGAGTTTGGAAGTAGTCTGCGTGTCCATTATGGCACTTACCATGATTGTGGACAATGAGTCACGATCGTGGCACTTAAAATTTGGCTTCTATCATGATTGTGGCCAATGATTTGCAATAGTTAGTTCTTTTTGGCTTATGTCACTATCGTGGCTGATGAGCCATGATCGTGGCCTGTGCACGACTATAGCCTTGGCTCCTCCTCCAAGCTTTCTCCAAATCTTCTCCGGTCTTCCTTACATGATCTCAAACACTAACAAACTCATCAAAACACCTCAAACACACAAAATTAAAGCCCGATAATATGCTCTAAACCACATAACACTTAAAAAACACCAACACATAGTCATACTAACATACTTCTAACCTAAACAAACACAAATAATCTAATAAACAACTAAAAACATGCTAAATTACCCACTAAAACATAATGTAACCTATAACTATCTCTTTCCTCCCTATCATTTTTAAATTATTGTTTAAGTAAATTATATTAAGTAATTTCCTCATTTATGTTGATTATTGTTATTTGAATTCATTAATTAAAAAATTGTTGAATTTTGTAAACATCCAACTCATCCTTCCCTTTCTTGGGTGTCATGAGGGACTAATAGAAGAGAATAGTGAAATTATGAGTGATTTTTGGATAGTGGATTTTAGCACTGCTTTTTTTATGAAACACTATAAAATCAATTTGTAATCTCTTTTTTCTACTCTCTTATTGTCCTTGCATAATTGTAATTGCTTTTGTCATTGCCATCAAGTAAAATTTGTTAGGGTAGTTTCTTCTCCCTCTTAAAAATTATTTTGCAATCTCAAATTCAGTTTAGAAGCTCCTAAATGTTGTTATATAATATGAATAGTGGAGATCTTTCTTAGCGAACTATAACTAAAATTTTCATCTCATCAATAGTAGTTTAAATTTGGGTGATTTCTCTCAATTTTCTTCCTTGCTTCTTGTTGCTATTTTTGTCCTATATTTATCCTTGTTTGGCACTTACTTGATGACCACTTTAAAAAGAATTATGTAAGACACTTTGTATACCATTAATGCTCAAAAGCTTTAGTTAAAATGGTTACAATGATAGAACCATTAATTACTAATATCTCAAATGACCATCATAAACATATTATGCCAATAGGAACGAGGAATAAAATAGTGAGGATAGTTTGGTGTTGTTACTAAACATACAAATAGATTTTGTTTTTCAAATGAGTCACAAAAAATTATATATGCGATGATTGGGAAAATATAAGAAACAAAAAATATTGTCAATTTAATGTTAATTTGAAACTTAAATTAATAAATTAGAGTTGAATTTTTATGTAGATTCCATTTCGTAGATGGGTAATCAGATAGACATATGGCTAATCACTTTAGGGATAGGCAATTGCACATTGAAAGATGGAGATTCATTTAACCTATATAGGTCAAAATCATAGAATCTTTAAATAACTAAATCAATAGGTACAAGATGATCTTAGGGGAATTCTTATTTTCATGTTATCTAGTTGATTACTTAATTTATTTATTTCTAGTATCATCTTGATTTTCTTTAGTCTAATTTTAGGGTTAGGTTAAATTCATATCACCATCTTTATTGTTAACTCAATTATATAAGGATTAGACTTTGTACTTAATTCTCATGGAAAAAATAATTTGCTCATCACTACATTACTACATAATGATCTATCCACTAGTATAAAGTTTATAATATTAGGGGTAAAAAAAATAAAAATCAAGATTTTAATGTCATTGCTAAGGATTTAGTAATATTAAATAGTCCCAATCATTATTATTCTAGTCATTATTATTCTTATTATTTCTTTTCTTTTATTTAATTCTAGCTTCTTTGTTTTTCTATGATTTTTTATTTTGATCTTAAGTTTCAAAGTATTTAATGCATGATAAGAAGTAATTCATCTGAACTCTTTGAAGAAGATCTAAAAATAGAGAAGATACTTCTTTAGACACTCAAAGATTGAAAGGGATTAGGCCAAGAAATCAAGAAATTTGAAAATATAAAAGGAAAGCATAAATTTATATTGGAATATATAAAGAAATCACTCATGGGAACACAGTCTAACATAATGAGGTTGATAATTACAATAAATAATTTTGAGATCATTCAAATGATTTAATAATTTATATGGTTTGGTAGTTTGTTGAATAAAGATCCTAGCTAATATATAGCCAATTTTTTAGAGATATGTCAATGGAGTAATTGACAATGTCATATAATTGAGGATTTTCTCATTCTCATTAAGTGATCGTACTAAGTATTGGTTGAATTCATTATTTGCAGTTTTAATTAAAATATAAAAAAATTAATGGAGAAATTTTTGGCAAAGTAATTCCTATTAGTAAAGACATCCAAGCTTTGGAATGGCACCTCTACCTATTCACAATTTGACAATGAGACATTCTATAAGTTGTGGGAGAGATTTAACGATTTTCTTTAGAGGTTCTCACATTAAGTTTTATGTCATGGTTGTAAGTTTAGGCATCCTATAATGGTTTGAACTATACAACAAAGTAGATGATTGATTTAGTAGCTGAGAAAATTTTGAATTAAAAAAATCCAAAAGTCCCTAGAGATGATTAAGGAGATGGTGATGAATAATAATCAGTTTTAATCAATTAGGGCAAAGGCAACCAAACTAGTAAGGATATATAATATGGAAGTTACTACCACATTGGCAACTCAAGTGGAAGCATTAATAAAGAAAATTAATAAACTAAGTGGAGTAGAAGGGCTAACATAAGCATTATATTGTTAATTTCATTGGGAAATCATCTATGATTATCATATTGGTAATCCCTTTATTAAGCCAACTAAATATGTTAACTAAATAAGGAACTACCTATGATCTTAGAACAATCTCTAAAATAATACATGTAATATATGGTGCAGAAATCATTTGAATTTCTCATGAAATAATCAAGGAAACTCAAAATCCATTTATATCCATATATACAACAACAGTAAGAAAGTAAGTCATCTTGGAAATTAGCCATTGAGAAACTATTTGTTGTAACTTCTAAAAAATTTAAGATATTAGAAACAAAGGTTGATCAATTGAAAATTTTAAACATAAACTTAGAGTTCTAGGTTAGGAAATTAGCCCAAGCCATTAGCTCTAGGGGCAAACATCCTTAGAAACAAGACATAAGTGAATCTAAAGAAGCAAATTTTAAGAAATGGTGAGTTTACAAAGGAAAAAAAGAAGGGAACTAAGAGAAAGGAGGTTATTCTTAAAGAATGCTCTGCCATCGTTTAGAGCAAGCTACTATATAAATTAAAAATTCAGGGAGTTTTACTATCCCTTGTAATATTGGTAGTTTATTTGTAAAGAAGAAATTTCCATGTTAGTCAACCAATGTTATAGTTGCTAGTAGTTACAGCGACTAGTTTTTGTGTAAGATGACTATTTTGAGCTAGTATATGTATAAATACTTGGATATTTGATTGCTAGACATCTTTATAACATTTGGGGATTATAATAACACATTTACAAGAGTTTTGATCTTTTATAAGTATCCATCCATTAGTTATTAATTGATTGAAATCCTTTGAGCATCAAAGTGAGCAAATAAGGTCTATTCAAGTTATAAACATCAATTTTGGTTGGTTTTATTATATTTGGGAGTTTTTATAACTATTGAGGTTGCTTTTCACTTTTAAGGAAGATTGTATAAGAGTTTATCTTTACTTAATAAAGATTGTTATAATAAAATTCCTCTTTACCTAGTTGAAGGAAGAATTTAGTAAAATCCCAAAATAGACTTGTGGAGTGGATGTAAGCAATGTATGTTTATCAAACCAATATAAATATTGATTTAAAACTTTTATTAGCTATGCTCTTTACTTTATTATTGCTTGATTGATTGGGTTTAATTAAACTATTTTTGCATTTCATTGTTCAATTTGAAATAAATTATGGGTCTTTATTAAGTTGCAAAAATTTTTATTAAATTCACTAACACTTAATGCGCCCCCTTTTATGTATCAATAATAAAGAACTTGAAAAGTTTTTAAAAACTTATTTTAGGAGTTTTGTCAAACTATGTTAGAGTTGGGTTTATTTTAAAGTTTTAAGGGGTTTTTTACGTAATCAGTATACATTAGTCAGCCAATTCAACTAGTGCTCCTAAAGAAATGAAAAAATAATTTACCAAGAGTTTGTAATCATATTAGGCATTACACTGGTCAACCGGTATGACATTATGGTTGACTAATGTTATATTGTGGTTGACCAATATTACCGTTTCTAGCAGTTGTAATGATTTTTTTATTTTAATGACTATTTTGAGTTATTTTAATTATTAATATACTACATATGAGTTATGGAAGGAATCTTTAGCATACTAGAGAGTTAATAAGAGCCTTAAGAGGCTAGAAAGAGAATTTAAGTAAATGTGAGCATTGCATTATGATAAGTGTAAATTGCATAATGTTTTGAGGCTTAGTTTATTATGTGTTTAGTTGTTAATTCAATCGTTTAGTATTTAGGTTAGAATTGTGTTAGTTTGTAAATTATTTATGTTTAAAGTGTTTTATAGGTTAGTACAAGTCTTTGAGCTTAAATATTATGTTTTTAAGATACCTTGATGTGTTTGCTAGTATTTCAAGGTCAACATTGAATAATGGAGAATTTGATGCTTTTGTCATGATGGGCCATTTTTTCGGCCCAAATGTCTCCGAAAACATGCCATGATCGTGACAAAGCCCAGGACATGGCCTACAATCATGGCCTGCATCGGGCAGACACGTAGATACTCAAAAATGTCAAGTTTTGAGAGATTTTTGGACCTTTTAAACCCCGAAAAAACCTTAGGGCTGCTTAGAACAAAAGAGGATATTCAAAGAACAAGAAAAGAGGCAAAAGAGAGCTTTGCATTAGTCACCTTAAGAAATCCTAGAGAGAAATCATCGAGAGATAGAGGAAGAGAAGAAGGAAGAGAGAAGAGGAGAAGAAGCTGACTCAACGTATGTCTCGGATCAGGAGGTTTCTCGATTTCACCAACTCCCATCATCCATTTAGATCGTATTTCCTGTTTATTTTCAGTTTTATTATTGTATAGAATTAGATTGAATAGTTAATGGTAGGATCTAGAATGTTGAAGATGTTCTAACCTCACCTTCGGAATTTTATTCTTGAATTAATGGAAATCTGATTGTTTTTTTTTTATTGGATCTGTTATGGTTAGATTCTGTGATTGCATAATTCGGTAATAAACTGAGAGGGTGAATCGAATGAAAGACGAATAAATTGGACTAACGAGAGTTAGGTGATTTAATAGAGACAAGAATTGAATCAGATCGAAAAATTGTGCAAAGAGAGATCTTGCATAGGTTTCCGATAGTTTATTAGAAAACTTTAGAACTAATTAGGGCTTTGGATAAGTTGTGAATTGGAGAATGCAACCTCTATAATCTGATTAGAGTTTATGATTTATGGTTAATGGTTATAACTCGAGAGAGAGTAATCAACCTTAAGATAATCTACAACTAGCAATCCGATAATTCGTCATAAGTTAGGTTAGCATTAAGGATAGGTAAAATTCCTTTTCTCTCAATTGGTAATTTCTTTTGTTTAATTCTTGGGAATGTTGCAATTTGCATAGTAATTAGTATTTCGTGGTTGATTCTTAATTTGATTAATTGAATTAAATTCTCGTATTAGTTTCGTGCATCTTGAATTTCTGTTATTTATTACTGGCCATAGATTTTAGGATTAGATTAACTCCCTCCTTATGGGATCGACATTTTTGGTATTACATTAATGAACCGTGCGTTTGCGGATTATCGAGGGTTAAAAATTAAAACTTATAGACAATCAAACTACAATCACAATACATACATTGATCCTTAGTCCACTAGTATGAGTAAGAAAGGAAGGGTTGAGTTATATAAGGTTATTTTAGTATTGCAATTAGAGCAATTTCTTGGGATACACATTGCAAGGGTTCATCTTAATCTTGAATAAGATTTAAAAATAATTACTCTTAACACATGATAAAGTAAGATGTTTATAAGTGTTCCTCTTCACTTGTGGCAAAGAAGATAATGTATAAAGATTTCTTCTTCACCTATTGAAAAAAAAGAAGATAAAGAATTCTTAAGTGGAGTTTGAGGAGTGGACGTAGTCTAAAAATGACTATTTTTGAAAAGTTGAATATATTAATAAAGAAATAGTACTAAAGTACATTTGAGCACCTAACTAACAATACTTAGCCACAGAAATGAGCTTTTTATTGTATTACAAGCTTTTGACTAGACATTCCACTTAACCAAAATAACTTACAGATATTAAGAACCATTCACTACTTTACCCTTCTGTGATAAAGTTATTTTCTGTTAACATAAACTCTCAACACATCCCTTTAGCTAGTAGCACTCCAGTGGTCAAAATTAATCCACCCATTTTCCTTTAAAACTAAGCTACATTTATTCTCCAATTTGTGAGTTAGAAATCATTCTATAAAAAAGTGAATTATGGATAGTGTGATTCCACATTCATCCATAGAACACGACCTAAATAGTTTTTATTCCTTTCTAAAATATTCCATAAATTGTTCCCTTTTTTCCTTCTTTTTATTTATTATTATTGTATTTATTATGAAATTATTTTATTTAAATTTTATATAACCATTCTTTAATTTAGAAATAGGGTAAAAAGTTCAGGGAGATAATAACATAACTCTTTAAAACATCAATGAAATATCAATAACAAAAGTACTCTTCAACTTTAAACAACAAATTCGAAGAGCGGAGCAGAAAGTTTCATGAAAAACGTTAGTGCTAGTCGACTAATTCTTAAAGACAAGCTGACTATAATGTACTAGTCAACTTTTATACACCGACTAGTAGACTATCAGTTGCAACTGAACATAATTTGACTGTGTCAATTGATTTCAAACGGGAGAAAAACTTCATACAATGGCTAGGAGCGTTCTACAACGGCTAAGAGAGTTCTACAACATCTAAAAACGTCTTGAGGGCCTGCAAATAAAGGACAGAACTTCAGAGGATTGATTACATAAGTCCAAACTGAAGCATACTTACCATAGTTCAAAATTATTTTCACATCGCTCTCAATTTGCTCTTAGCATATTCTAATTGTATTCAGCTATACTGAGCTTTACTACTTCATTTCTATCATTGTTATTATTGTGAACTGAGTGATTAGAGAAGAATCACTTAGGAGGTAGGATTTGTGCCAGAAAATAAATCGTTTGTAAGGTGTAGCTTGAGCCGGAAGTCAAGTTGAGTTGGAAGAGTTCACACTGAACTAAAAAGTGTGCAGTAAAGAGCTTTGATAAAATCCTAAGTGAGAGCTTAGGTAGAGGACGTAAGTCTTAGCACCGAACCTCTATAACACTGTGCTTGCGTCTCTTCTCTACTCTTTTACATTTCAATTTGTTTGTTTGTTTCGTGTGTTTTAATTCACTGTTTTGTAGAACTTTGTGAAAAGATTAAAATATCTATTCAACCCCCCTTCTAGATCATTTTCATATTCTACATATTATACGTGATTGCTATATTAACATGTCACGACCCAGTACCACATCGAGCCCATGAAAACCACTGCATAACCGAGCTAAGTACACTTACGGTATCCTTAATTCGACTATGCAACGCTAACTGAATATCTATTCTTCTTTTTTAAAAAAAAAAATTTGGGCAGCACAACGGCTATAATTTAAAAAATATCCCAAAACCTGCAAACGATTTCAAATACACTTCTATATCCACATCTAACCACAACTTCAGGACTTTCTAGTCTACTCAAGGAAATCTTAACTCCAGATAATCTCAACAACAGCAGTAAAAGTTCATACATAAAATCTTTTACAACAACCAAAATAGTCAAAAGTTAAGTTAGAAAATTATAAAACATATCAACATGACCAAGGTAACAAAACAGTAAAACAATAAAACAGTTCACGAGTCACTATGCAACTAAAGTACAAAGCCAAAACTACCTACGTGCAGTAATATCCTGAAACTACCAAAAGACCGTATGATCGACTCAGAGCTTCAAACTCACTAAAATAACCTGCACGATTGGAAAGCGGAGGGGGGTGAGTACACTAGGTAATTAGTGAGCAGGAAAAAACATATATCACATATAGAATTAGTTCATACCAAGACGGTGTAGATAACCTATGAAATGAGTATATCATGCATAGAAAACACATAGGCCCAGCCTATGACTCAATGTATAGTGGTTAGGAACCATATAGGTGTTGGGCACCATTTTCGGAACCCAACTCTTACTCTGATCATACTCACTATACTTGTTCCAATGAAAAATTTTCTTGATCATTAGCCCAATGCTTGGGCGAAACCATGAATGTGATCTTCTTCAGACATGTAGCTCTTAGTCTCTAGTTCATATAAAAACAAGAACCACCTCATTCAGAGCTCTATAGCTCAAGATATGCTTAAAAATCCAAAGTATGTTCATAGTCCGATCAAGCTCTCCAAACCGACCCCTCACTTCCTTCCCATATAACTTTCCGAATTTAACTCCAAAAGCTATCAATTTTTTTGGAGAGTTAGACAAATATATTAGGAATCTAATGCTTCAAGAATCACCTCAATCGGAGGTCGGACGCAGAAATTATGGCCAAACGAATCAAACTTATTCATGACTTTACTCCTATTGAACATACTTTGGTGCAAACGCCATAACTCTCACTATATGTGTCGGATTGACTTCGTTTTTAGACGGTTAGAAAGTTGACATCTAGGTTAAAACTTTCGTGAAGACTAACAATTGAAATTCAGTCATTAAGGAGGTCAAAACACATGGGCCGTGTGATCCAACAAGGTCAGGCCGTGTAACTTTTTGTTGAAATAGTGTCCCTGCGTTGGAAATACACGGGTAGACCGTGTAACCTTCGGGTGTAACTAATTTTCAACTCTCCAAGACCCCTCAAAAAGGTCCTAAACCCATCCTAGCATCACCTTTACTTATAATCCTCTCAAAATTAACTCGTTCGAGCCAGATATCGCTTCATAAACTCTACTGGTTCGGGAAATACGTGCTTTTCGACATCCTAACTTGTAATGATCATAACTTACAACTCCGATATCGAACAATTGCATACTTTATGATGTTGGAAAGTTATAAAGACGAACTACAACTTTCATGAAGGCAACTTGGTCTAGTTTAATTAAATCAATACAGTTTTTCATTGGAAGTCAGAGCATACAAATTTACCCTCATGAAAAACTTTGGAATTTATCCCAACTTCACTTCCTTTATTACAACATCATTCATAGCAATTTAACTTCCAATTGGAATTCATCCAACAC
>JAOTAX010057517.1:0-10069 GCA_025629825.1 Erythroxylum guanchezii | reverse complement strand
AGAAATTGCTTCCATTTATCCTTTCTGTACGCCTCTGTCACATACTTAGCTTTAAATTCTTGGGCAAAGTAATCCCAGGTTAGAGGTACTGGCAGCTGAGGACTTCTAAGAACGAACTTTCACCATTCATAAGCTGCTCCCTACAGAAGGGAGACAACACAGTGCACCATTTGCTTTGCTGGACAATTA
Source organism: Erythroxylum guanchezii (assembly GCA_025629825.1). Classification (NCBI taxonomy): domain Eukaryota; kingdom Viridiplantae; phylum Streptophyta; class Magnoliopsida; order Malpighiales; family Erythroxylaceae; genus Erythroxylum; species Erythroxylum guanchezii. The sequence goes on along the minus strand of JAOTAX010057517.1, from coordinate 9,880 downwards.
ATCTCATCCAATACCCTCTTCACCTTCTCAATCCAAAATTTTTCTCTTTCTGATTCCTCCAAAGATGTCCCAGTAAATTCCTCCACTCCATACTTCCGCAGCTGATCAATTGGAGCCTTAGATGCTGTCATCCGATGCAACAATGTTATCATAGGACAACTTAATCAAAGCCTCTCCCTGAGTTGGAGGAGGAGCTGGCATCCCAGCTTCTCCTCGATTGACCCCAGAGAGTCCAGATATTACCGGATGAGTTTGCTCCGGCTGATTGCTCGCAGCAACTTCGTCAACAGAATCGCGAGATCCGTTCATCGTAATTCTATAGACAAAATATGGGATACCACATTAGGCCAAAACATAACTTGTACACTCAATAGAAGCAATAGTTAAGCGTTGGTTAAACCATAATCGCCTAAACCATGCTATGATACCAAAAAGATGTAACAACCTAATACCCCCTGGGAGGATATGTAGATGCCACACAAGACAGTACAAACAAACCAAAACATTTCGCGAAAGCATAGCATTAAAAAATAAACATTTCCAAAAAGATACGAAACATTTCACACATGCATTTTCAGAATCTTAGACATCCATATAATACATATCATAATTTCAGAAACCAGCCTGAATTAAGGTTATTATAAACCTTCAAACAAAAATCCAAAGTTATAGACAAGCCCAAAACAAACTCAACAAAATGCATTTTTGAGTAATACAAAACTCAGACTCCTTTGGCCAATGCAGTTGATTTATCCTATCCCTTAAGTCCTTCTTTCTGAACCTACACGGGGCAAATCCACCGTGCTAAGCATATAACTTAGCGAGTAATAACTAATCTATAAATAAACTAACAAATCATCACACTGAATCATGTACAGCATCAACATGCATTCAAAGATTTCTTTAATAGTAAGTCGAGCAGAAAGCATTTCAGAACAGAGTTTTATAAATAACGGAACTGCATAACACAAGAGGGTATAAACCCTTCAGAATCAGAACATAATTTAATTTATGTTAAAATCAAACAGATATCAGAGTACAAAATCAGATGACTGCTAAATCCATATACAAAAACAGGTAATAGGACTTATACAGAAGAGACCGAAGTCTCGACATCGAAGTGTCACAAAAGAGACCGAAGTCTTGACACCGAAGTGTAACTAACAGAAGACACCTAAATGTCACAGAAGCAGCTGCAAACCCTTCTAGGCATGCTTATTTACCTACAATTAGGACTCAACAGTTTTAAAGCAAAACAAAGTCATTTAAGACATTTTATGTGCAAAGCAAGTAGTCAATCATATTCATATATAAGTAGCACTTCCAATGATATAATCATGCATCAAATGCCTCGGACAATCATTGTCCAGAATTCAAAACACAATCAGTATAAATCAATTTCAACAAACACAAATTAATCTCTATCATCATTTAATTGTAAATTACAATCATCTTCTTTTTTTTTCTTGAAGAATAAGAATCAAACTTCAGCTCCTCTTTAGATCTCTGGCCCTCGTCATCTTCTCCAGATGAAATTTCAACATATTTGTTAGATGGATTGTTCAAAGGTTCATTATCATCATATGTGACAGATGCATTTATTTCATAAACATCTTCCTGAAATACTTCACTTTCAATTCTCTGTTCTTCTTTTCCATGTGATTCAAAAACACCTCTAGGTTTAACTTTGCAAGCGACCAACCAATCTGACTTATCTCGTCATAAGCTAGAAAAAGGGACATAACACACCTGTTTCGTTTGCATTGTAACATGAAAGGTTCAAATTGTCTCAATCTTCTTTGGTTATTGATTTTAACTAAATTGTATTGGCTATGCACTTTTGTGCCAACATTTGGAGTCAGATCAAACCAGTCACTTAAATATCACACTTTGCTTTATTGGTAATACAGGGTACTCAATTTTAAGTATCTCAATAATTTTACCATAGTAATCCATCAATTTTCCCTGTATGCAAACTCCACTATTTATTGTTGCCATGCTATGACCATAATATTCTGTATGATATTTGTATCCATTAACGAAATACACTGGATACAATTTAACAGTTCGTAGAGGTCCCTTTGCAAGTTCACATATGAACTTGTTCTCTATTGGATTTTCTAAGGCCTATATAAAAGAAATTGTCATATCAAAAAGTATAATGTCATTTGAACACTTAAATCTTATAATTCAATTATTTAAATATTTGTAAGTGAAAACTTATATATTTTTTGAACCATCGAGGAAAATGTCTTCTAACTTCTTTATTTATATCATCCTGTGTTTTGGTCGGCATTAGCTCGCTTAACAATTCCTCGTATAATCTAAAAACATTATTATGTATTTCAGTTATGAACAACACAAAATTTCAAAACCCAAATAATCATTTTCAACTTACTGCACAAAAAGTTGAACCTTTTGACAGTTCAATAAAATGTAACCATGGACAACCTCTATTTCTTCCTCTGTTAACATTCTTCTTGTTGAGTCTATATGTTCGTCCAAGATATGTGAAAATGGATAAGTTTCCATCAGCATCACTCGTTCCTTCCCCATTGTCATCACGACGAACTTTTATTTCTCTTATGTGAACATACGGCTTAAAATAATGTGAACAAAATGTACTAGCTTCCTCTACTAAATAAGCATTACATATTGAACCTTCAACTCTAGCCTTGTTTTTGACATTTTCCTTCAAAGTGATGCAAATACCTATATTAGAGAATATGGTTATTACAATTTAATAGTTAAAACATGTTATTACTTAAATTACAATCATTTTTGTTGAATTACCTCTTAAACGGACACATCCATTGATATTGATCTGGAACGGATAGTTTTGCCTCATGTGCTAAATGCACAGACAGATGCTCCATACAGTCAAAGAAACTTGCATAAAATTACTGGAATTTTCCTTTCTAGTTTTTCCATTTCAGCCAAATTGAATGCAGATGATGTTAAACTTTTGAAAAACAATCTTAATTATGTTATTACTTCCCAAACCTTATTTGATAGCAACTCTCGAAATGTGATTGGAATTAGCCTTTGCATAAACACATGACAAGACATTTCATCCCAAATAATATGCACTTCCTCATGTCCACACACCTTACCAAGTTTGAAACATAACTATCAGGAAACTTTAGACTTTTCAATCATTCACACAAAATTTCCTTTTGTTTTTTTTATCCAAAGTGTAACATACTTTCGAATATTTATCGGTGCAAAGATCTTTATGTAACTCATTCTTTCTACAAAAAAGTTGCAAATTAGCTCGTGATTTTGCATTGTCTTTTGTCCTCCCTTCAATGTTCATTATGGTATTGAAAAAATTGTCAAAAATATTTTTTTCAATATGCATCACATCCAGATTATGACGTATCAAATTAGTTTTCCAATATGACAAATCTCAAAAAGATGTTTTTTTTTGCTCCAACCAAAGTTGTTACTAATGCTTGTATTTACTTCATTAGCTTCAAATTCTGTAACTTTCAGCAAGCCTAATTCCTCAACCTCCTACAAAATCTCTTCACCAACTTTGTGAGGGGGATGAGGTGTTTTTACCATCTTATTCTTAATGAACTTTTGTTTATTGCATCTAAACGGATGATCTGGACGAAGAAATTTCCTGTGATTGTCAAACCAAAATGTTTTGCCCCCGTTTGGAAGATAAACCGCATCAGAATCATTGCGACAATAAGGATAAGCCAATTTCCTATTGTGCTCCATCTAGACAACATGACATATGCCAGAAAATCACTAATGGTCCATATCAAAGTCGTTCTCAACACAAAATTCTGTTTCAGAGACACATCATATGTCTAAACACCATATTCCCAAAGATACTGCAATTCAAATATTAATGGTTGTAAGAATACATCAATTTTATGCTTTGAATTTTTAGACCCTGGCACAATCATTGTCAAGAACATATATGCATTTTTCATATACTTCCATAGAGGCAAATTATAAGGAGTAATTATGATTGACCATGATGAATATTATTGGCCAGGTTGACCAAAAGTTGGAATCTATTCGTCGACAATCCAAACCTAACATTTCGACATTCAACTGCAAACTCAAAATGGGTATCATTGAAATGTTTCCAAGCTAGTGCATTTGATGGATTACTCATTATTCCATCTTCCTGTTTGTGTTCATTATGCCAGCTCATGTGAGATGCAGTAACATCAGAAGCATATAGTCTTTGAAGTCTCAGAGTTAGCGGGAAATAATACATCCGCTTCTAGGGTACTAATTTCTGTTTCATAGAACACTTTCTAGGCTTGAACCTAGGTTGACTATAAAATTTGCACTCTTGTAATTCCACATCATCTCCCCAATACAACATAAATCCCAATTTGTAATAATCAATCTTTTCAACAGGCAAACTAGGACCCTAATAAGTTTCTTATATTGTAAAAAACTATCAATCATTGTATGATCAGGAGGTAATGATTCATTATACCATTCAAGAATTTTATCAAAACTACGGTTCAAAATATACCCTTCAGACTTTATGTTCAATATTCGAGTAATTGATGACAGTTGAGTCATTGTCTCATAATTTGGCCATAATTCTTAGTTAGCTGATTGTAGTAAGTCAAACAACTGTTTTGCAAGTGGGTTTGATTCTTCTTTAAGATTTTCTATATTTTCTAAAAGGTATAACTGGCTGCATCATAAACTATTTGTATGTAAGGATTTTTATTTCCATCCACATTATTTGTTCTAAATCCAATCCCCCCTTCAAACTCATTTAAGTTCACAGATGATTGTACTTGATTACTGCTTGAGGTGCTACAAATCAATGGTTCCCTATGTTGTGTCTACTTAAAATAATTTGGGACAAACCCTTTTCTCAGTAAATGCCCATTCGCTTCATCAATAGGAAGGAGACGAATGTGTTTGCACTTTTTACATGGACATCTGATCTTTGGGTCATCCATATATGCAGGTTGACAATATGCATAATGAATAAAAGCTTTAACTCCCTCAGCAAACTCAAGATTAATGAAACTATCAGGTGTTAATCATCTATACGTCCAAGATCTATCAACATTACTCATTTCTGCAAAATTGTTAATTTCAAATAGTGATTCCATAGTTAGTATACTTTATGTTGGCCAAAGTTAACAAAATATCTAAACTTAACATAACATCCCTTAAATATGAACCAATTGAATTAACCACCAAAGTTTACACCTGTGAATCAAGAAAATAAGTTCTCGTTGTGACTCTTAGGCTCGTGGTATTTTTCAACGATAAGCCTCACGGGAGCTACGTCACGAGTTACGAGAGCTCGTGGTATTTTCCTATATGCTATCTTGCTTCCCCTACCCCTCCCCTTTAAGGGGCTTGACCATTATACATGTTCCTTATTCTGATATAAGATTAAAGCTTAGTTAATATAATTCTTTTAATCTAAAAAACATAATGCATCCAATCAATATTTAACAATTTGAATATTGAAATTACATAAAACGTTTCTGTATGGAACAAAAAGGAAATGTTAATGAAGATGGGAGAAGCAAAGTTCAAGGAATTGTCACATAAAAAACTTGGCATACGAATAAATAATCAAACAGTTATGACAGTGGTTAGTATAACTGTTTTACATTGTCTTTTTTTATAGACATCACCACACTTTTTTCTTTGCATCCATACCTAACAACCATATTAAATCACAAGACTAAAACCGAAAAATTGGGGTTATCAAACTAAAGCGTTCTTAAACATAAACCATAAAAGAAAAGTAAAAAACACAAAAAATAGTCATAATTGAATAAATACTTTGTTTTGAACCTTGAAGGATCTCTCTATGTTAATGATTTTGGTTTTTTCAATTACCATGTTGTTATTATATCTCTTACCATAACATTATTTAACTTCCCAGTTTATAAACCTATTAACATCTGATTTAGAGGAGGTGGTGTTATAAAAGAAGCAACATGACTCATTTTTCTTTTAGCTGCCATTTTTAACCTTAGAGCTATACTTTATCACAAAAGAAATCATGTTAATAACAGTTCACTATAATTCACAATATCCACATCAAAGTTCACCAATTCACTACTTCCATAAGACCTAATTACATTCACAGAACCTAAAATACCAACGTTAACACAAATTCCAAAAATTCGAACTCAATTATCCTCAATAGTGTGTAATAGCCATTATCACTACAAGATTCTTAGGCTGTATGTAATACATCCATATGACTAATTCACCATCGAACCCGTTAGTCATCCTCCATCAAATCAAATACTCTTTTAATGCAAACTCAAGACTAACCAAAGTGATGTTTTCTTCAATCTTTTTGAAAATAGAAATACTGCCAACAAATGAGTTCCTACAACCAAACAATAATCAATAAAATCATTAGCTAGTAAAATTAAAAATCTATCATATACTTAAAGAAATTGAAGAGTGTTATCAAACAAGCATATGATTGGATCACTTTGCTTTTGTTGGTCAAGTGTTATGGGAGCACATATATTTGTGACAGTAAAATATGATATGCTATTGATAAAGGATACATTCATCATAAACACAGTAAAAATAAAAGATTTAGTTACTAAAGTTATTTTAAAGAAACTATGCAAAACTAATATCTACCTTACTTCTTAGTTTTTCAATCCATCCTTTTTTTGCAATGTAGTAGATGAGATTATTTCTAAATTCTTGCTATCAAATTGAAAGCATATTAAATTCTCTTATTATATCTTTGCCAAGAAGTGTTTAGAGTAGGGGTATTAGTGATAACATATTGATTAATCAAGATTTGTTCAAGAATTATTATAACAAGTTATCTACTATCAGCTACTCTATTAAAGTTGATTTTCATAAAGTATTTGACACTATAAATTGTACCTATCTATTTTAAGTTATGACAACTTTTGGATTACTAAATAACTATAGTCATTGGATCAAAAAATGTGTCATTACTACTTCAACATTGTGGTGAATGGAGAACCTTCCAATCTTTTTTAGAGTACCAAAAGGTTGAGGTAAGGAGACCCACTCTTCCATTACCGCTGCACACTTTGCATTGAACCACTATCAGACTCATTACCTCAAACTTAAACTCATGTAAGAAATTCAAATACCATATCAAATACATGAGACAGTATATTTAATCTCTCATATATAGATAATTTCCTTTCTTCTACAAAGTTAGAGCTAGATTCCTTAAGATCTTGATTAAATCTTTGAAACTTGTCTAAAACTTGTTGGGTTTATCAATTAACATATTCAAAACTCCTTTTATATTTCTATATGTAGCACTTATTGTTTATCAAAGTCTTCCTACATTTTATTTATACTTTAATTGATACATAGTTGACCAACCCAAACCAATTTAACCTAAAAAGGTCTATTGGTTATAGGACTTCGTAGGGTCTATGGCTAATAACTGGCTGTTGCACGTTCGAAATATTTTTGATATATAAAGTTATAGAAAGAAAAAATGAAAAAAATTCTGTTACCTTTAAAATCATATGTAGATTGACATAACCAAAATTTACTATTTAAAATATATTTCAAGCAGTAAAAATTCAATTATCTTCTCAAGACTTATATTAAGCATAAGATCTCATGAAGTGATAACTTGTGTAACATATTTCTTATATTTCATTGATAGCCATATCAATTAATTATAGTTTTGCTGTTTTGATTTGTTTTTTAATCTTATACTGATTTCTCTTCATCTTTTATTGTGTATAAAACTATTGTACTTATTCACAATGAAATACAAGAATTATTAGCCTCAGTTTATGTTCTCTGTTATGGTATCAAATGATTCAAAATTGCTAATTGTATTATTCGTATATGACCATCTTTTGCAACAGTCTTTGGCCATGTCTTGTAACGGTTGTTTAGTTCCTCATTTTTCTATTTTCAGTTATTAGATCATGTCCTAGTTATGCCATTATTTTATGTTATTATTAAATTTCTCTGTTACTTTGTAGAGCTTATTTAAAAGGTTCATTGGTCTTTCAATTAACAATTAAGTTTAATATATCTAAAATATTTGTCTGCTACTTTTAATTTTTCTGCACTTGTTTTACCACTCCTCTGTTTTTTCAAGCTCTTCCTAATATTGTGGTATCAGAGTTGCCAAGTTCATTCAAAACTAGGCATACAAATTATTGCAACTAATGGCAATGTAGTAAGTCTTTCTTAACCTACAGTTCCTATTTTCAAAGGTCAATGCTATGAATTCTCAAGCATCAAAATGAAGATGTTATTTTGGATTCAAGATTTGTGGGATTTGGTAGAAAAAGGGTATCTTAATCTAGATGACGAACTCATGTTGAAAGAAAACAAGAAGAAGGATGTAAAAGCATTGTTTTTTATTCAGCAATCTATTCACGATCAATTTTTTCAAAAATTGTAGCAGCAATTGAATGGTGACAAACATTATCCAAACCACCAAAGCATTTGAATAATAAAATGGAATCTATACTGCTTCATTTACAGAAAAATGACAAATGACATTAAGACAAAATCGTTGGAGCATAAATCCAAATCCAGATAACACTTACATTTAGTCATTACAAACATATATAAACTGATATCGTTGGAACCCATTCACAAAAAGATGACGAAGACGTACCTCACATAGATTCGACGGCGACGGCGAGGAGTTTTGGTTTGACGATGGCGAGGAGAAGCAGTCGAACGACGACGATGATGACGCGTGGTCGCATGATGAGGAGGCGTGGTGGGACGACGAGATGCGTGGTGGGACGGCAACGAGGGTGATGACAGGGGAGAAACAGGGCTGTGGGTGAGGTGAAACGGAAGAGAGGAAATGGGGGAAGACGATGCTGCGAGAGATAACCATAAATCAAAATGACGTCGTTTGGTGTTAACCTAAATGATGTGGTTTTCGTTCTTTTCAAAATGCTGAAACGGAGGCAAATGACGACGTTTATAAATAAATTTTACTGATGGAATTTATCGACGAAAATATCGTCGGTAAAGTTTTCTTTACTGACGATATTTTTTACCGTCGCTATATTCCGTTGAAAGCTTTTCCCACTTTGATTTCCCTCCATATTTACCGACAAATTTTTGTTCCATCACAAGTTGAAAATTTTGCCGATAATTTTACCTATGGAGCCTGATTTTTTTTCGGTAATTACCAACAATTATGTTTCCGTTAGTAATTGTCCATCGCTAAAAACTAATTTTCTTATAGTGTATAAAATTAGCTTATCAATGAAATGAAATGTAATATTATTTCATTGTTTAGAAGGAGGTTTTATAATAGAATGAAATAGAATCAGATGAAAGAGGAAGATTTTATATTACATCTCATTCCATCCTAAACAGTAAAAATGATAAGCCTTCGATTTGGAGATTTAGGATGGAATGTAAAATGATAAAACAACTTTTCACTATATTACATTATAAACCATTTTTTCAAATAACATTTTACTATATTATATTATAAACCCTTCTATTCCTTCCAAATAGTAATTTTCTAATATTACATCCATTTATATTTCATTTCATTATAAATCATTTCACTTCATTCCATTATATTGAAAACCTTAATTACGTTCAACCAAATATAACCTAAGGTGTTTTATTGTAAAGTGTATTGCAAATTATGGAGATGATATTACCAAATTAACCTGTAAATAACATAGTTGGGGGTGGATGATGTAATTAGTGTCATGAGAATTTAATATAAAATATAACAAGTCACATTCATGAGAACAGAAAGAGTAAAGGCGTTCACGTGCTGGGGTTGTGTTTAGAAGCATACTCCATGTGCCAGGGTACAGTCCGCGACAAGCTTTTGGGATAAGAAAAGAAAACTTAATTTTTAAGGGCGGTGTGATGTTTCTTCATCTCTTTTGCTCATCTC
>JAOTAX010057507.1:0-10069 GCA_025629825.1 Erythroxylum guanchezii | reverse complement strand
TCAGTTCATCTAGAAATCCGACTTAATTTGGTGGTTAAGTTTGGTTTTGTGCTTCCTGGAGTTCTTAGTTTACGAGTTTCCTGCCAGTTTAAATATGTTAAGTAGTTACTGTTAAGCATTCTCGTGGTAGGAGGAAATCCCCTGCCCTTTCCAAATGTTACGTTTTCTCTGATCTAGCTTTCAGACAGGAATCAGAAAATCATTTCCACCATTCTAGGAGTCCTTCTCCATGATTACGCCATTTGAGCACCATGGACAAGAAAAATAGACATGATTTTTCCTTTACTTGACCAAAAACAATCGAATGTTGGTCTTGAGAGAATCCAAAATTCCTAACGCGTAACTACTGAAGTTTTGTTTTCCTTCTCATACCCAGATTGTGGAATTAGCAAGCGTGGCAAAATATCAGCCAATCAGATGATGTATGTCACCAGATTTGAAAAATGTCTAGATTTAATTATTTAAAGCAGAAAATAAGAAAAGTTAATTATGTTTCATATTCAGAATCTTATCCAATTCTATAATATTATTAAATATAAAAATATCAATTAAATATAAAATTTTAACATATCACAAATATTATCTTATTAGTAACCATGTTCTTAATTTTAGTGGCATGAAACATTACACAATATAAATTCTTTCACTTTTACTGTGTATGTGGATTTTATTAAATAATATTATATATATATATAATTTTAAACAAAAAAATTCAAAAACTCTTCTTTATTTTTCCGTTCTTCAAATTTCCAAAGATGATATCACTTCCTAACATAATATCCCTTTTGCACGGTAGAAAACTATTCTTCATTTTCACCAATAACCTAATATAAGACTATATAAGCAAGCGGAAACTATCATTTTGTAATAGCATAGGGATAAATAAACAAAGGTCAACCCTGTATATGAAAAAAAAAAAGGTAACTACTAAATGGAACCCTCCTATTATTATCTAATCAATAACAAAAGATTTATTAGATTAAAATTTAAACTAACCTATATTAAAGAGATTGAAAATCACAAAAATCAATCAATAAGCAATAAAAAATAAGACAATAATCACATCTAGAATAGAATTTTTAACTGGCGAATTTTTCTAGTGTAATAAACCATCACCTTTTGGCATATAGTCGCATATTCATCAATTGATTAACCAATATATCTATTAAATTAACACACTAAGAGTGCAATAAGTTCTTTGAAACCTCATAACATGTTGTCACATTACTAGAAGCATTGCTTAGTTCTAAGAGTGCAATAAGTTCTTTGAAACCTCAACTAAGGTTTGATATAATCTAGTTATGAAAGCATTTAGTTATTACTCATCCTAAAATGATTAAAAAAAAACAAATAAAAGGCTTAGAAAAGCTCATTACATTATCCCCTAATAATATAAGAAAAAGTTAATCTCTTGGACATTACAATCATATGATGAACAAAAGAGGAATATTTACTGTAAATATAAAATATGTTGTGAAAAATGGAGAAAAATCTAGGCTATGATATGTCAAATAACACTCATTATGTCTCCTACATAAGCAGCCTAATGCTAGAAACATGATGTCTCACTTACCATCATCTACCAAAGTCAATTCCGTCATACATGAAAAAAAACTAGTCTTGGACACAACATCACACCTGAGTCTATTCAAATATTCTTAGTAGCATGCCTAACGATCAACCTAACCCTAGTAGAAAGGACAAAGTTAGACACAACTTAGGTAAATGCGCTAACAAATCCTACTATGAGCTCTTTGTTGATGGCTATCCAAGAGTATATTGAACTGAGATATTCTAGAATCTCACTATCCTACCTAGAGCTTTATTCATATTATGGTTAGTAGTTAGAGATAGAATGACACTAATCACATGCTTTATTTTAGTTATATCAGCAATCAAAATAGTGTTTCTTTGAACCCTATGCTCAAAATCTTTGTAGCACTTGTTTTTACTATCAAATCTCAAGCATGATATGTTACAAATTTCATCTACAACCTACAACATTGGATCCATAGCTAGTCCTAGATCATTTGTTGGGCCTGTTTGACTAAAATAAATTATAAAGGATGTATAAGCATATTTATTGTAGTTCATGCCATGCAGAATGAAAGAAATAGGATAATATTCCACGATAAGCAATTGGATTTAACTTCTTTCACAAATGAAGCTCTTTTATGAACAATTGTAAAGAACTAGCAGAGAGATGGAACATAAAGACATGATATTTGTGTTTCTTTACAATCCTTTAAATAGAGGAATATGAGCCCTTATATGGCCATGTTAAATACTATGGGTCATAATATTTCTTCCCTTAATTTTAACTAGATTCTCACCAAATCATGCAAGATCTCGTACCTTGTTACCGAAAGTTCTGTAAACCTCCCTTGCACATGACTTCATTTGATATTCTAACCATCTGCTTTTGCTTAGTATGGAGCACAGCCCTATTTAGCTAAAATTATGTATTCCTCACTTTTTTTTCTTATGAATTTTCTTATCTTTTGTTAACATGATTTATTAAGCAAATTCTCAATAATATCCTTAAAAAATATTTAAAACCACTTAAATTAAGGTAAGATAGATGAAAAATATATATACATTTCATAAACATCAAATAACCCTGTAATTATAATTTTGCATGTCCTCCACCATAAACCTAAGCGAGGTTTAATTGCCTTAGAATTTATTATATCGATTAAACTAACAAAAAGTGATCATTGTTCACTCAATCATTCCACTCATCAACTACCTAAGTTTGTGTATACTTACACTAACTCGTAATTCAACTTCAACTTTATCTAACAATCTTTCAAATATGAACTCATTTTAAACAATTAATCCTTATATATAAAATAAACACTAAACGAGTAAAAGCATAAACAATAAGTATTTAATGATCCATATTGAACATAAAAAATGCTATCATTTGTGAACTTTTATTGAGCTCCAGAAACTTACTTGAAATGTCATTTAAACCTTTTGATTTGAAGGTAACACCTTGTAATGAATACCTAGCTGAGTATTAGTAGCTAGCTGAGTATTATTAAATAGCTACTAGCACCGTATCAAACTCATTGCTTAGATCAAAACTAGAGGAATATAATTTGTTAATGCTCACTTTATTCACAAATTTTAACACACTTTTTCACAATTAATGACTTATCAAGCTAAAACATGGTCATATCATCAAATTCCTGCATCAATTCTAAATTTAATAGGTCAAGTTTAAGCTAAGCTACTCATTAATCATCACATCTATTAACCTAAGATACATTAATCACAAAACAATCGATATTTCTAATGTATGACCTTAATAACCAAAATTTTCATTTTTTCACAAAATTTTAACTAACTAAGGGAATTACAACTAAATTAATTTACTATTAATATATTTCTTATTCAATCAACTAAAGATTAAAATACCACTTCCACAAACAGAAATTGTACATTATCCTTAGTGGATGAATAATAAGCACAAAAATCATTATATGATATGTAAAATGGTGTTACGAAGGAAGAAAATAAAGAATGAGAAAAACTCTATGAGTCCTTTTTTTGTGTTGGTTGCTATACATCTATATGTTACATCTATATAAAATAAAAACTTGTACAGGAAACTACACTTAACACAAAATAAAATGAAATAACAATTGCAACTTACTAACCAAATAAGGCTTTAGCATTTTCCCATTAACCTTAAATTTTCTAGTTTCGTTAACCTTTACTTTCACAAAACCATAAGGATATACTTTAACCATAGTGAAAGGGCCATACCACTTGGATTTATGATTTCCTGAGAATAATTTGAGTCTTGAGTTGAAGAGGAATACTTGTTAACCACTATCAAATTCCCTTTTAAGGAGGTGTTCATCAATTCAGCATTTAGTTTTCTATTTATTTACTTAAGAATTATCATAAGAATATTGTTTAAGTTCAGTTAATTCACTTAATTGCAACAATCTCTTTAATTCAAATTAATATATAATTCCATTATAGCCTAATAAACTTTGCTCTTCAGTTTAATTTGTAAGTGAAAAGCCTTTCTAAAAACATGTCTATAAGGGGATGAACTGAAGGTAACTTAAAAGTTGTCTTGTCGTCATAAAATTCATTATATAATTTTATTGTCCAATCCTTTCTTGAGCTATTAAAAGTTCTTCCTAATGTCTTTGTTAATTCCTGATTTGTAACTTTTATTTGTCTATTAGATTAAGGATGATAGGTAATAGCCACTTTATCAGTCACTCCATACTTCTTCAATATTGCAATGAACGAACGATCGTTAAAAATAGGAACTGACATCACTAATGATGGCTATAAGTACACTAAAACTAGAGAGGATGATCTTTTTTACAAATTTCAACATAACCTTTGCTCGACCTTCAACCTATATATAAACACAGTCAATAGAAATTAAAAACTTTTATTATTAAATGAAATAGAAAATGAATCAATAAAATTTAACATCCCAAATGTTGACCAATTAAGCTTCTACAATGGTGGTAACATGCTTTTGATTCCTCCTTGAGTTGTTAACAAACCCATATAATATATCAAACATACTTAAATAATGTATACCATTTTGGTATTAGCGATATGACTCTTACCAATATGACTAGTGAGGTTCAATACCAATATGAACAGGGATGAACTATCATTTTACCAATATAAGTTTGATCTAAGAAACAAATTTATAAACAAAAAAGAAGGATAGGAATTGTCAAACTCAAAAAAGATGGGATGTGATTAAAAATCACTCCTGATGTTATAATTAATCAATAATTCCTTTTGTCTATTACACCAGTAAGATAGCCTTATATAAGCATAAGACCTTAAAACTAGATTCGTGCAAGAAAAATAAAATTATTACTATAATAGGAAACAACCAAATAGCTTTAAAACAAAACAGTCGAAACTTGATTAGTCTAGTGCACTGCAATGTTAGTTTGCCTATGTTTCTCCAATCTCAAAAGTCAATCCAAGAACAGCGCCAGACACCAACATAACATCGACACTAATTGCATTTTGTTTCCTCTTTCTATAACTTGCTTTCTTATTGAACCAATTTTTGGACAATTTTGTCCTTTCCCATAAAGTTGGACAACTATTAATTGCATTTTTCAGTTTTTTAATAAATTATCGGTTATGTTACGTAATTTGATTCAGATAAAGATAATAAATGACTCAATAAATGATCTAAATCAATGGGTCAAAGTTCAAGTAGAAAATGGATCCCGATTAGTGTGGATCAGACCCATATTGATCTTGTAATGGGCCCAATATGGAAGTTATATATAAAGGTTAAGGTCTCTTGCAGTTGCTTATATAATCAATCGTCAGCATAAGGATTCCCTGACTCGTTAAGAGAGCTTACATTTTCAGAAAATTGTAGAAAAACCTTACCCGTCTCCCTAAGAGGAGTCCCTGTGAAGGAAGTGGTGGATTAATGCTCGTTTTGGCTTCAGAAAACTCGTTTAAAGTTACTGAGACTGAAATCAGGTATTTCCACATTTCTTCATTTCTTTCCATTTCATGTTGGATCCGAGATACGTAACTAAGGTACTGTTACATACTACACGTGGTATCAGAGAGGTGACATAATCGGGTGGTTAAAAACAAAGATGTTTTGGTTTTCTCTCCATAAGATTTTCGGAGATTTAATTTATGTTTCTTAATTTTTTCTTGCTTTTTATTGCATGAAAGTAGTATACATGTGTATAACCTTAAGAAACGGGATAAAAATGAGCCCAGGAGCATGAAAAATAAACCCTAAACTAGCTGAAAATTGCCTTTTTTATGGCGAGATGTGCCTCACCGTCTGGTGCGTGTGATACACGTGCCTGACAGTAAAGCGATACTAGGTGGACTTATGTCTAGCGCGTGCGACGCGCGCTCCAGCTTTCGGTGGGCATGTTTGAGTGTCACCACGTGGGCTCGTGCGACACGTGCTCCAGCATCGATGCGCCTTTTGCAACACATGCAGCTGACATCAGTGCTGACGAGTCGGCTGTACGGATTTTTCTACAATATTTTCATCAAAAACACAAAAATTTTCAGATTTTTCTTAAGGGTGTCCCAAGGTTTTTTGGGTTAGTTTCTGGGTTCAAGAATTCATAAAGTGAGTTTTTCCATTTTTTTGAATTTATTACATTAATAATAAATTAAAGTTTAACTCCAAAAAAAGAATTAAGGTATTCTGAATCCCATTTTGAGTGAATTTTCATGCGTTGGACATCACTTGAAGGAGATACGTCAAGTTTTTATGTCTCAGGTCTCATGCTTAGTGTTCGGGATTGCATAATAGTCGCTCAGAAAAGGAATTAAGACATTCTAAAGCTAATTTTGAGTGAATTTTCATGCAACAAACTTGCCATAAGGGAGATACATGAGGTTCTCGTGTCTCGGGTGGTCAGTTCAGTGTCCGATGATGCACGATAGTCACTCTACTAAGATTTTTCTTTTACGAAAGTCTTAAATGAAGTTTTCAGAGAATATCTTCAGCACGAGTATATGACAATGAAACTGTGCATTTGGGTTTTTACATTTATTGATATTACATTGTCACATACCATATGTCTATAAAGAATGTGAGGATAACAAAAAACGTATCCCTTATGTTTATGGGCTTTTTGAGTGCTGATGAGGATGTAGTCACCAAAGTGACCTTTCAAGTCAGTATTTTGAATTATTTTGCTTGCATGTTGGAGGATGTCTTTGATTTTATGTTTGGTTATTCTGGACAGAGGTGTTAGCCTTACATAACATTTTGAGATGTGCATAAAGGCATTAGATAGAGGAAAGTTGTTGCTCAAGTGATTTATTCACCCAAAGGTGGTAGTGTCATAAGAGTTGATAGTTTGTACTCTGGTCAGTTTTATGTGGAGGTCTAATTGCATATGGTATGTATTTATCCCAAAGGTGTTTCATAATATGTGTGATCAAATTTTCAGTAAAGGTACTATTTAATGGCTTTGAATATCGCTATTGTCCTACATTTGTGTTAATTTAAACATTATAATTAGGAAGTCACCTTTTCGGTCAATAAAATTAGTGTCACCATTGAAACCCTAACTGGTTCCAATACGAAGAAGTAGACGGAGGATGTATTGAATGCTATAAAGATAGTTGAGGTTGATATGGCTATACGGATGAATAGCCATCTCCACCTACATCCATGAGCTCAAAAGTTCATAAAGTAGCCTGTGAAGCCTAGGATCGGTATAGCAGATTAAATCTGATGACCATTAGGAGATGCATACTTGACCATTTACTAAGTGGACTTCCAAACACGGACATAGCAAAGGAGTTTCTTAGTAATATCTCCTAGAGGTACACAGTCTCATCTAATGTTGAGACAAGTGCCTTGATGAAATAATTATTCTCTATGAGGTATATAGGAGAAAAGGGGAGTAATAGAGTATATATCAAGAATGATTCATCTTCACAGTAGACTAAAGATATTAAACATTCCTCTTCCTGATGTCTTTATTGTTCACCAGACTCTGAATACACTCCCTCTAGAGTTTAGTAATCTAGTGATGACATATCACTCGTTCGATGAGGAATGGTACTTTAATGCTTTGATAGTCCATTGCATTGCTAAGGAGGAGAAACTCAAGTTTGCTACTCCTACAACCCTCAAAGCAACTAAAAGGAAAATGAAGATGAAGCCCGCTAAGATCAAAGGTAAAAAGTTCAAATCTTCTCCACATGCTGATGTTGGTCAAACCAGTGCTGGTAAAGGTCCACATGATATAAAGAAACCAGTAGTATGAGGTTTAAAAAGAAGGACTGAGACCATCAGGTTACTCCTTGGCTTATCAATTAATGAATCTAATTTGTGATAGTCACATTAAGTACTTGGTGGCTATTTAGTGGAGCATCTGATCAAGATACTTCCACAATGCAAGGGTTCATATCTAGGATAAAGCCAAATTAAAGGGAAGGAGGAACTGACAGTTGACAGCAATGAAGAAGTAGAAGTAATATCTATGGGGAATGTATGTATTAAGCCTTGTAATAAGGTTCATTTGGGTTTTACATGACACATTTGATATGTGATATTTTGATCAATTTTGGACAAAGAGGGTTAATGTTTGTGTATTTAATTCTTATGTTGTACAATTGTTTAATGCAAAACATAATGGCACAACTTTCTTTTCATATGGTTTGTATAGAATGTGTCTTACCCCGAATTAGATATATACTTCTTCGTATCTCACTAAACAATTCATGAAATGAAGGAACCTGATGAATGAGAAGTTATACATGATGTGGCATAAACGTTTAAGCCACATTTCCATAGCTAGGGTTGAGAGATTGATAAAGGAAAGCATTTCTCAATTCTAGATTACGATGATCTGGGAACATGTGATGACTGTTGCAGGGGTAAGTTGACTAATAAGGATATTGAGGTCAACTCATGTTTTTGACTTGTTGAGTCTGATACATAAAGATATCGATAGACCATATACAATTGCACTGTGCAATTCCAAATATATTCTAACATTTGTTAATGCTTATTCCCATTACAGTTTTGTGTTCTTGCTTAAAAACTGAAGATTAAGAACTAATTGGGGAAATTCATCAAGATAGTCAGATTTGACCGTAGAGAAGAATATCATGGCAAACATGGTGTTTCAGGACTTTAAAAGGTCTGTTTGCCAGATATTTGGAATCAATTGGAATAATGATTGAATTCACTATACCGAGTAGTTCTAAGCACAATAATATGTTGCCGAAAGGCATAACTGCACCCTAAAGGACTTGAAGAAGTCAATGCAGAACAAAACTAATCTACCTGATTATTTAAAAGTTTGGAAACCCAACCTTGCACACATTCGTGTATGGGGTTGCCCTACTGAGGTAGTATAATCCTTATAAAGATAAATTGTATGTTTGTTGTGCTCATTGCTATTTAGTAAGATATCCTAACCACTTTAAGGCTATAGCTTTTACTGTAGAGAAGGAGGGACTAGAATAGTGGAATCACAAATAACTTCGTTTCTGGAATACGATGTCTATGATGATGGTGGGCCCTTTTACCCTTTGAGTGATAACAGGGTGGATACTAAAGTTATCATGTACCTGCTACTCATATAATTAAATCCGATGGATCTAGTTCTTTGTACAATGCCTGTACAAAAATTGGAACCCATACATGTACATACAAAGGTTCCTAGGGGTATAAGATCTAATAAAGTTAGGTAAAACCCCTAGAATGAGACAATCTGTTATATTATCTGATTACATAGTCTATCAGGTGAACATGAATATGCTATTAGACATGTTACGAATCCAATTACTTTTACAAAAGCTACTTCTGGACCCAATGTAGATGTATGGTGGGATGCAATGACTAATAAGATACAGACCATAAAGCTTAGTAAGGTCTGGGAGCTAGATGATTTGCATCGAAACTGCAAACCCGTTACTTGTAAATGAAGTTTTAAGACCTAAAGGATTTCAGGGTAATATTCCGCTGTTTATGGGCTCGTTTAGTTGCCTAATGGTTCACTCAGAGAGAAAGGTTGACTTTATGTCACCTTTTCTCCCGTATCCTCATATGATACATTTTGAGTGATTAAGACAATTGTCGCTCATGATGATATAAAGTTACATTAGATGGCTGTCAAAACTATTTTCCTGAATAAAGACCTTTATGAAGTGGTCTATATGGCATAACCTGAAGGATTTCAGGATCCAAATGGAACTGACATGGTTTGCGTGTTATGCAGATCAATATATAGTTTATATCAAACCTCGTAAAAGTGATACCTTACAGTTGATGAGGTTATGACCTCTTTCGACTTCATGGAAAATAAAAATTAAAAAAAAAGCTTGTACTATAAGGTCAAGGGAAGCAAAGTTATCTTCTTATTATTGCATATGGATGATATATTGCTCACATCAAAATACTTGACCATGTTGTTGTTAAAGTAGTGCCCTAAAGGCAATCGCCTTTAACACGTTTTGTACAAAGTTGTGTACAAACTTTATTTTCAATAATAAAGAAAGGCATATTTCATTAATTTAGTGTTCATTATTTATGAATTGATATTGATCTATA
>JAOTAX010057486.1:0-10070 GCA_025629825.1 Erythroxylum guanchezii | reverse complement strand
CTGGTTACCACTTCCATTTGTTAGGAGCTCGACTGATTTTTTAAATGTTTTCATTTTTATCCAACTTATATGGTTATTGTATATGATGGTCTGTTTCTAGGCTTTAAACCAATAAGGAGAACATTTTCATGATACCATTTAGTTTTGTCTCTGTGATTAACATTGTAGGATGAGAAGGGAAAAAAATTCAGGAATTAACTGCAGAATGTAGGATGAGAAGAGCATAATGGACAGCTATCCAAGAAAGGTCAAAATGTAGTATGTAACTTAAGAGAATTCGAATCCATGGACAATGAGCTGGTGAAGTTTAATTGGTCTTAGTTCTTTGCTTGTATTGTTTGTTAATATGAAGTTGATCTGCAATTCTTTGTTGCTGCTTTAACCTCTTGACTAGGCACACATGAGGGAAGAAAATTAGTTAATGTTTAGGTTATATATGTACAATTCTTTCCCTTGTGTCACAACTCACCAAGGAAACGAGTGACTCTCTTATTAGAATGTGTTAACAAGTTATTTATTACTTTGCTGCTATTACTCATCTGTTGGCTGAATAGGACTTTGCTTAAACTTTTTGTCTCTCTTGTTGTGTATCTTCAGTTGAAGTTTCAATTATGAAATTTAGAGATTCTTGAATTGAGTTATTTTACCCTTTCAGCAATTTGTTAAGTCTGCTTTTAAGTTGAAGATATCCCTTGAATAGTTCCCTTGTTGCTTGAAAATAATGTCACTCCAATGAATTGCAGTCTAGTCAACATTTTTGTTAGTATCAAATCCCATTTTCTCCTATCATGTTAAAACCAACATTCGTTATGTGGGACACATTTATTAAAAGGATTGATTGCAGTCACCCGACTCTTCAATGTGTTAAAAGGGAAAAGTGGTGACCTTATGAAAACGAGATCACTTGATTTTGGTTATTCTTAATACTAACTTTTATCCATTTCTGTCAACTATTCTACATTAGCGTTGTTCTGCAATCATTTTCACTGCTTCCTCAAAATGTAAAGTAATAAGGTTATAACTTAATTCAAGGAACACAAATATTTCTTGCTCTGTAATAAGAAAGTTCATTACAGAGCAACTTTAATGATTTGTTCATTAAAATCTGAAGTGTTTTTATTCCTTTCAGTAGTATAGCTTTGAAGCTCAAACTTAAAGGCATAAATAATTAAGTTATCAAATGGTTTTCCTATTCTAACCCATCGATAAGTAAAATGAATAACTTATTTCCATGCAATAAGACAATGATCACTCAAACATTCTAATTAGACTTCTTTCAAATTGCGCATGCTTCCCTTAATAATCATTGACGTATGTATACACAACAAACAAAGAATATTTTCAAATGAAGGTAACATAAAGAAGGACTTACCACTTTGAGAAGAAGTCGTCTAATTCAAGTTTCAGAATGGGAGAAGATTGATGTAGCTTTAATGCAAGTTTCCGACCAACAACAATGCTTTTGGTGTTGTTGACAAAGTAGAGAAGAGGAAACAAGACACAACATGAATAAGAAGAAACAAAGAAGCATAAATTTATTTTCAAATGAAAGATCAAAACATGAACTTTATGGTAGTGCCCAAGGATCGTTTAAACATATGGTATCTGGCAGACAAGGAGTTAAGTACGTTAAATTGGTAGAGGTTGCCTTCCTATTGATGAAACAGTTGGTTTTGAACACAGAAACAACATATTTTAGTTGATGTGTTGATGAGCAATGATGGCACATCAATATTCGGTAGTTTCCAATATTTCTAACATTTAACATTTATATTGACACATTTAAGACTGGGATAAATGAATAAGCAAGCAATATATACATATAAAATGCAAGCTGATATACTAAATACACTTAGAATTCCCAGTTTACATATATATTGTTCCTAAATATCACCTTTGCTCCTTAAAGCCTGAAAAGAAAATTTTTCCCATCATTCATACTTGCTATACTGAATATAACTTCAAACTGTAGTCCTTTTGAGCAAATTGCTAAAACAGATCATGACCATAACAGCAGAAGTGCACAAAGAATTATGCAAATTATACACTCACTATTGTATCTTAAACACAGAAGCAACCAATTACAGTAGCCTAACGAAGGTGAACTCCACTTTCATTGTGATTGAAGAGAAATTGATACAACTAGAGTCAATAGAGAATCAAGCCAAAAGAAAAACACTGCAAAAAACTAGTCCAAGTGCAGATAATTGTGAATCAGCTTAACTTAGTGGACAACAACTATAAAACATGCTTTAGCAAGCCATTGCGTTCCTTCTTAGCTCATGCAATGCATGTTTTTACAATTTTTATGAGAAAAGCATCAACATTATATGACTAGTATTCAACAAGAACCATGGCTCATTGAACATTCTAAACTACTAAGCAAATAACTCACCAACTCATGCAAAAAGAACCAGTAACTTATTACTACAAAGACTATTGGATTATCAATTATAATATGTTCAATTTTATTCCCACAGTATCCTTTTACACTCTTCAAGAGCCTTCAGATGGTTCAATAAAACTACAAAATTATGTTGCAAGCAAGCATAAAGTTTTGAAGTCATATCAAAACAAAAGTTTGGGCAACATAAACTTAAACATAATTCACTACAACACGAATTTACAATCGATGAGCATCAACCACTTCAAACTTTTTAATACAATCGAAAGAAAATGTTGCTAGAGGCATTGTACTTTTTAATGTTAATTGATAAATAAGTCGGGTGTCACAAGAATTATTAATCAGAAAGGACGAGTGTTAGAAGGCACAATTCAATTGACATCCAAAATTGATTCCAATATGTTCTTTCAGAAGAAGAAAAGTGATGAAGCACTCCAAGTGTGTAATCAGCTAATGTGCAACTTATCACATTAAGAAAAGGCTAACAGCAAATGTATCATTCATAAATCTCATAGTTAGAATAAAATAAAAAGAAAAGTAGAGTTAGGAATTACATATCCCTAACCCACTTCATAATCATCTGCCTCTACACGATTGAAATAAAAACAAATTTGTTAAAGAGGCATTATGGATAAAAACTTCAAGTAGAACCATAACATCTTCAATTACATCAATGTTAACAGTGGTAGGCATTAGCCTTGGTTCATTTGAATCAGCTTTCTAATTTGGAAAAAAAAAATTCTGGAGAGAAAGACACCATATTAGATAATTGCGTTAATACTCCAGAACAAACAAGAGAAATGCATCCAGTACTATATCACTGACATTGAAGCCTGTATGTTCTTGCTCAAGCAAATGAGTTTGACGCAATCTCCAGAAGCCATCTGAAAACAAAAACAGAAGAAGAAGAAGAACTTGGTTACCTTCTACCTGGAACTTCCACAAACAACTAAAACAGTGGGAACCATCGACCACTAAGCTATACGCAACACAGATCTCAGTCAATTCCCAAATAAATCAAAGAACGATAAGCACCAGTTCCCCACCCCCGCAATGAACATTATTACGAAAATAAAACATGGCAGAGAAGTGGAACAAGCAAAAATGGCCTACAACCGAATTCTCATCCCTTCGAAAAACCCATTAACATAACCTAATCCCAATCACTCACCCTATCGATACCCATTCCTCCCTCACCCTATCGATACCCATTCCTCCCTTACCTAATCGATATCCAAAATTGCATTGAAGTGGGAACAGAAGAGAAAAATATGCAAGAAAAGAAATAACTTACCGTGTTATCAGTGGAGATGAAGCTGCACGAAGGAGGTGTCCTGCGGTTGTTCAATGGTGTCATTTGTTTTAGGTTTCGTGGGAGATGTTAAACGAGGTTATTTTCAACTTTTCAAAATGTTGTCCGACGGACAAATGTTGTCTGTACCTCAGTTTTGGATTGAACAGAAATTTGTGTCCTTGTCCACTAAGAACGGGACAGAAATTTACGAAGACAGCAAGTAAACAGCGTTAAAGACAGAACTTTTGCGTTCTTGCCCACTGTCCTCACCCTTCAGGACAGTAACCAAACGTTGGGTTACTGTCTTTGCCAAATTTAGTACAGTTTGTATAAATTACGGTAGCGGGAAAATCAGAGACTGACCATGCTTTCATGTCTAGTCATTGAGAAGAAGTAGGTAACACCTAAAAAGGTAAATTTAAAATTGTGACATATGGTCAACGAACATCAGTTAAAATTAAGTCTCGTGACATGATGTATTGATTAGCATTTATCCTATATAAGTTACCTTGCCAAAAACTAGGGAAAATACTAATAAAATTGATGTATGATGGGAGTAGTAGTAGTTACAGTTATTATCACAAATTTAACATTCAAGTATATAAATATTTATGTTAAAACTAAGTCAAAAAACGTAAACATATAAATTCTTAATGCTTTAAATATTTTTAAAATAAATAAAATTGCAAATTTAAAACTAATTTAAAATTCGTTGTTTAATTTTAAATTCTTCCATTGAAATTTTTTTTCTAATAAACTTAGCTAAATGATTCAATATTATTTCAAATGATGAGACTCAATTTTTAGATACAGTAAGGTTCTCTGAATTTCTTACACCATATATCCATGTGATTATACCGAAAAATAAGGTTGGCTTTCTATTTCATTAATAAATTCTTTTTAGACGACTCTCTTTTTGAAAAAATTTACAGTCACTCTTTTCATGATGATATAAGTAAATTTGTGAGTGGATATAATAACTTATTAATTACATTATTAATTAAACTATTTAGATTAAATTAACTTAAATGGTCTTTAGAATTTTGAAAACGTATATTTATTTAAGGGCGTAGGATGCCAATAAACTATTGTAAATCCCGAATAGTATATGAGTAGCACAGAGGCATATAACAATTAAATCCCGAATAGTATATTTTTATAAGAGTAAAAATATAGTCTATTTTTACTCTTATAAAAAATACAATAAAATAAAATAAAGTTTATTCTTGACTTTATAAAAAATAACAAAAGATTTTATTTTACTTCTTTTTTATTTTTTATAAAAACTTAAAAATAAAAACCTATTTTTTAACTTTCCCTGACACCTGTAAGATAATAAGACTGGCCCTGGATGTAATTTTGCAATAATTTAGAACAAATTTCAATAAATCATAGTTTAATGCGACTTGTGGGGAGGGAGACTTCTTAATTATGGAGTGTTATGCCACTAATTGTCAATCAGTGACGTCACTATTAACTGAATCCATTACTTTAAGCAATTGGTTACTGTTCCACCACAGTTTGGCCAATAATAATATAGGATATCATTTTTTATTTGTCATCATATCTTAAACTACAGATTTCCTTTTAGGTTTTCTATTTTGAGTGGCTACAGCATGATTACGTAGTGGCATAACACTGCCATAATTAAGAAGTGGCCCACACGTCGCATTAAACTATGAATTATTGAAATTTGTTCCCAATTATTGCAAGATTACATCAATCTTAAATAGTTCATTAGACCATAAAAATTTTGTATCGTTTAAATTATAACAATAATAATAATAATTAAAAATTAATTAATTTTTACAAAATAACTATTTTTTATAAACTAAAATAAAATTATTAATTATTTTTATTTGACAACTTTCTTAACTAAACTTCAACCTATTATATCTTTTTAATAGGTAAAGATTATCTCCTTCAATTTCATTTTAAGTTCTTCAATTTTGTTTAATCTTTATTACATATCTATTTCACTCCACTCCTACAATACAAAGTATTTCACAATTAAAGTGACAAATAAGAGAGCTACAGTAAAGTCAACATTTAGCGATCAAATATCAAAGATACAAGACAAAAGAAAACGACTTTCTTCTAACTTGAGGAACTCTATAAGAATATCGCTTAAAAGAACTCTTTACGTGAAGCTTTCACAAAGAAATGTACCACAAAGTTCTTAACTCCCTTATAGATGATTGAATGTATAAAGTTTCATCCCCTTAAACAAATGAACTACAAATGATGTCTTTATATAGGCTTACAATAACCTAGGGATCAAGTAAGCTAAAATCATCCACTTTCTCTACTAACCCACTATGTTAGTAGGAAGATATCACTTCCCACTATTGGAAGAAGTGATCTTGTAACACCCCAAGTTAGTGTTTAGAAAATTGAGAAATTTTAGTGCATACATTACATTGATCTCATGTTCCTATGAATTCCAAACATATAAGCTTTAAGCGTATCTCCAACAGTTAGGATTATTGGTAATTCAAACATTCAGTCACTTATTTTTACATCCTTAGCAGCTAAATACTATTTCGGCCTATTCCTACTAGGATGCCTAGCTTAGGTTGTTACTTGCTTTCTCTAGTAATCTCTTTGCTCAATCATCTTTATTGAGTACACATTCTTCTTATTTCAATCACAAAATATCATTCTTCCTATTCAAACTCAAAAATTCATATTCATTTTCAATTCCTCACAAAGATTCACAATTTTTGAATCCTCAATTTGGGCTTTGTTAATCTTTTCATGTGGGATTGATCTTAAATTTCAATAGCTAATAGTACTCTGAATTGCCCAAAATTCAACTTGACATTTTATGCTTTTTATGGCACTAGAACGGTAACCTCAATATCTAAATTTGTGATACACTACTATTGAATTTTTTGTTCAATACATCATATTACAACATTGGCTTTACTGGGAAATACTCATTTGTACATCATAATCTTCCAATAACTCTATCCATTATCCCAGTCTCATTTTCATTTCTTTCAAACTCAATAATTATCTCTTCCTTTAATAATTTGTATAAAATCCGAAATGTTTCACTGTACTTATAATGTCTCTATGCTCCTCAATGCAATTACTATTGCAGTAATTTCTAAATCATGTATCAAAATTCAGCTCATAAAGCTTAAACTGTCTCATACATAAGAAATCACTTGATTATGCTGCATTAGATCTCATCCTAATTTCTGATGTGAAACTTCATTACATACGACATAATCTACAGAACCAAACGATATAGTTACATCGATGTTTTAATTCATCAAGGATTCTT
The DNA here is from genome assembly GCA_025629825.1 of Erythroxylum guanchezii. Taxonomy (NCBI): domain Eukaryota; kingdom Viridiplantae; phylum Streptophyta; class Magnoliopsida; order Malpighiales; family Erythroxylaceae; genus Erythroxylum; species Erythroxylum guanchezii. The sequence continues at coordinate 3,080 of JAOTAX010057486.1, read as the reverse complement.
TTTATATACATTAGTCCATACAATTTACATGTTTTTCCTAAGACATTTTCTTCAGAAGACTAAGTTCAATAAAAACTTCTTAATAGTCTCTAGTAGTATCCAATATGTGGCTAGTTCTAAAGAACTCCAAATCTTGTGCATATTCCTTGTAGTTTCTCACTTTATTATCACCTCTATTTTCTTTGAGTCTCCCAATATGCCATGTTCAAATACTATACCAGCCACAATTTATTTGTTCAAGCTAAGATTCACTTTTATGGAACTTGGCATATCACTGTTTCTACCTTCATGATCTGTAAGATTTCCTCAAGTATTCAAAATGTTCTCTTTACTTTTCAAATACACTCAAAATATCATCTATAATCATAGTTGCTAATTGATATAATTTTGCTTGGATCACTTTAATCTTCAATACCATAATACTGTCGGGGGCATTGCTAACTCCAACAGATATAACCCAAATTTCCTTATGCCCATGATTTGTTCTCGTAATTCTTTAAGTATCTAATTCCTCAATGAGGTAGTATTATCTCGTGTTATTTTTGGTTTTTCCAATTGACTTCTTCACTTAAATGATTTTCCCAATTCATTCTATTTCCTCTGATTTCACATTGACTTGTTCTAACATCTGCTCATTCTTACTAGTTTCTTCGCACATTTCAATTTATTTGCAATCTTAACTTCTTGTGTTTGAAACACATTCATTAGATCAAATTTGTATCTCTCGAACATATTTACATAGAATATAACGTGGATCTATATTCTCCTCATATTAGCAATTAATGTCTCCTCAAATTTAATAATCCAATCACATAGTTGGATACTTTACACCAAACAAAATGCATACGTTCTCAGTAGCATATTTTACCTCTTATACTTGAGTTTCCGCTAAAGATATGACTCCAATATTCACTTTTGATTCATTACTTATTCATTTCTGATTTGTTTCTTCATTGATCATTCTTAAATTGAATTATCTAATCAACTTAATCTAATTCAAGGAAATTTTTCTTTGAAAGAAGATTTCTTGCTACTATCATCGATATTATTCATGTAATCCTTATCAATCAATTGTCGTTATCATTGCTTATCAATCATTCTTAGTATTTCAAGAAAATCAATTTCTATCATTTCATACACGGTCATAATGTTTTATTCATCAAAACTCAATCATGTAGTAGACACAATTGCATATGTTTAGGTGTACATCATCAAGTTAGACACAATTGCATATGCTTAGGTGTATATCATCAAGGTCATCCCATTCTATTTAGAAATTTATTTCTGACAAATTACCAATTATCTTACAATAGTAATACTTTGATCTCAAATGATCCTCGATAATATTTTTCTTTTTATTCTTGCCACGATCGGGGTTTCCTCGCATTGACATATGCTCACATCAACTTTACTTCAATTTTGTAGAATTTACCTTTTCTAGTGTTATATCATTTCATAATAATTTCACTACCATTTAGCAATTATTATCCTCCAAGTAAATAATTTGATCTTTTTATTTGTTCGTGTTCTACCATCACCCAATAGAACACTGAGTCACGGACAGACAAGCAATGAAATGGAATCGTGTATCACTTGCTAACGTTTGACAAGAACCAGAGCGCTATTATTGCTTCGAGACTTGGAATGGGTACACTTACTGTCTTTGTCAAATTTAGTACAGTTTGTATAAATTACGGTAGCTGGAAAATCAGAGACGGTGGAAGACTGACCATGCTTTAATGTCTAGTCATTCAGAAATCTTAGTCTCTTACCTTTTATATACCTACATTCATTGATTAACTCTGAATTCTTCCACCGAAATTGCTTTTATGATAAACTTAACTAAATGATTCGGTCTTATTTCGAATGACGAAACTCGTTTTTCAGATTCATTAAGATTGTGTGAATTTCTTATGCATATTTTGTTTTCTCTGCACCATACATTCATGCGATTGTACTGATAAATAAGGTTTGCTTTCTATTTCATTAATAAATTCTTTTTTACACGTAAAATGTGAAACCAATCAACACTTTTTGGAAAATAACAACCGAAGGTTATGTGTTTAAGTCATGTAAAATCAAGACTACGTATAATTGATGGCTCGCTCTCACTCATCACAAAACAAAGAGCCTTATAAACTAAATTTGCTTTTTATATAAGTAAATTTGTGAGCGGATATAATAAGTTATTAATTATATTACTAAAAAATAATTTAGATTAAATAAGCTTAAAATTATTTATTTTATGGGTGTAGGATGCCAATAAACTCTTGTAAATCCTGAATACTATATACCCTATATGAGCAGCACAGTGCACAGCGGCATATAACAATTATAATATAACGACAAGAAGTTTATAATCAATACTATTAACTGAATAACAGTACGGCCCCACAGCTTGCCCAATAATAATATGGGATATCATGAAAGTACAGATTTTTTAAGGTATTTTATTTTGAGTGGCAACATCATGATTACGTAGTTTAGTGGCATATCACCACTATACTTAAGAAGTCGCCCCACGTGCATGGTTATGAATTCCGTACCGTATTAATTAGTATCAGCCTAAAATCAGTATGATATTTTAAATTTTAGTATTCGAAATAAATATCAGTTGGTACCGGCCGATTTCAATTGTACCAACAGGTATTGAAAATTTTAAAAATTTGGATGACTTTTTAATAAAATTTTCAAAATCTCACTCCGTCGCTCCTATCTCTCATTTCCTCCCTTTTTTTCAAAGTTTTTAAAATGATAATAAATATTTTATTACTAATAATAGTTATAAATTAAATAAAACTTAAAAATAAAATATTTTAATTTCAATTACTAATAAATTATTTTAATTTTAATTTTATATAATATTTATTATTAAATTATTAATAAAACTATTTTATTTTTAAAATAAATAATTTAAAAATTATTTTTTATAAACTAATATTTATTATATATATTTTTAATTATAAAATCAAAATTTATTTGAAATTTATATATTTTAAAAACATATTTTAAATTTAATTATATTTATTAATAATTATTAAATTAATTTTATATATTAAATTAAAATTGTGATTATGTCT
>JAOTAX010057475.1:0-10070 GCA_025629825.1 Erythroxylum guanchezii | reverse complement strand
GAGCAATTTCGATGAAGAACAAAGAGGAGAGCACTTTCGGATGGAAAGATCACAAAATAACTCAACTTATCCCTTTTCATTCTTGTCTTTTGGAACCACCGAGAATGCTTAGGAAGCAAGCAATCACTATGAAAGCACTTGGCAATCTTTTTAAGAACAAGACAAAAGAAGAAAAAGACAAAAGTAGAAAAAGACAAAAATTAATAAAATTAAACCCTAATGACATAAATTTGATCCATTCGATTCCAATGGCCCTGATTTAAATCCCAAAATAATATACCCTACATTATAGTGCCATTGAATAGAAATTTTCAATACCGAAAATCAACCGGTTCGCCACTTGGCGATTTTTCCGGTCCAGGAATTTTCTCCGGAAAAATTCCAGAAAAATTCCTATAATTCCTGTAAAATGTAAAACACACAATGGACCACTCCAATAAATTTTTTAAAACACAATTTCCACATTATTCACAATAAAATTCCATTTAGGCCCAATACCGAGAAATAATCATGAATGCATGTACAGTTACTTTTTCATATGCACAATCGACCGTTCACAAATACCAGTATGCATGAAAATGTCCAATCAGTCCTAATCACTCTCACCCCTAGCCAAATTACTATTTTACCCTTCCCGTCGGTGGTGGGATGTTACAAAATGAACTTAAATTGAGGTTAGATTAATTGAGTAAAATTTAATTTAGTTATGGATTGTTAATTGAGGTAATTAATTAAGGAATGTGTAGTTAGTAAATAATGTGTCTAATGTTGAAATGTATGGTGTGTTCAAGGATGAACGTGTCCTTATGAACACAAATGTGTTTTAAAGGATTTATGTGATGTGAATTGAATATGATTGTTTGTGAATTGGGAATTTGTGTAATTATATGTAATGTGTAAATACATAATGAATTTATTAGTACATTATTGCAAATGTTTATGTTCATGAGGTATGTTAAGTTGTTGGATATGAAAGATTATGTTCAATTTGAGAAAAATGGAATAAAGACAATGATATGCACTACATCACTTACATATGATTCTAAAATTTGAAATGTTTTGTTTTTAAAACTGCCAACTCCTAGTCGTGGGTAAATAGACATCCCTAGAAGGGTCTGCATCTACTTGTGTAACCAGACACTAAGGTTTCTTCTATATCTAGACCCTTCGATGTCTTCTATGCCAGACACTCCGGTGTCTTCTGTTTCAGAGACTTAAGTCTCTTCTATTTCAGATACCAAACATGGGTATCTTCTGTTCTGGTTCTGTTATCCACTTCTATAAAAAGGATGAGTAGGCTAACTTGTTTTGTATTCTGTTACATGCTTAGTTCTGATATAATCAAGCTCTGTTTTGAAATAACTAAGTTATGTTATGATATAATCAGATATTGTTTTGATACATTCAAGTTCTATTCTTCTACTTTAAAGTTCTATTATGATATTATGGTATTTTGTTTTGATAATTGTAAGTTTTGCTTTGAAGCCAATATATCTTGTTTTGATATGTTATATTATGTTCTAAGATACATATTGTTTGGATTGCGCTTTAATATGAACAATTAAAGATTGCTTGAGATGTGATCTAATTCTGTATATGTGAATGTTAGACGACTATCAGAAATAGTCACCAATTTATATCTTGTTTCCTTATTTCCCCACTAAGCTTTATGCTTAGCACGATGGTATTGCCTCCGTGTAGGTTCTGATAAAAAGGTTTAAAGACTGGGAAAAAGACAACTACGGTGGCCAAGGAGAATGTGTTTTGTTTTTGAAATGCTCAGTTTTTTTTGGGTCGTATTTAATGTCATCAGACATTTTGGAATTTGTATTTTATTTGATGGTTTGTAATAACCTTAATACATGTTGGATTTGGATTTAAGGATTGTATGTGAGAAGTACCATATGTATGTTCTATTCTAAATATGACCCAACCTATAAAATGAAATGTATGTTACTTTAGTTTCTGGAAATGCCTTAGCATGTTTTGGATTATTTCAGTACTGTTTTGTGTGCCAATTGCATATCCTCCCAGGGGGCATATGGGCATTACACAACTACACCACCATTTGTGACTCATTTATTCTAGCCATTTTTCAACCAACTAGCTAAGCCATGTGTCATTATTTTATAGGCCTAACTAACCTAAATTTCCATGTATCAATTTATCTTGCCATTCTACATTTTTCCTAGACTAAATGCACATATCACTTCATCAATCACCTAATTGTAACAATTAATTCCAAGTTACCAATTATAATCCAACAATTCTTGTCATTGCTAAACCAAAGTACAAGACATTGGAAATGCACATTCATGTCACATTCATTCTGTTTCATACCCCGAAATATGTCAATTAAACATATACTATCTTTACATTATTTTCTAAATCATAATTCATGTGTGTATGCTAATATGATGCATATGAAATCAATTATAAAATCATGTCATAAATGTACTAAATTCATTCTATATGAGGCCACTCATGTGACTCAATAGTCTAACACTTTAAATTCTTCAACAATTTAAAAGACGGGATATTAGAAACTAAGTCTCACACTTGATTCGACCTAAAAGAAGTCATTTATTCTTTCGTTGCTTTCATCCATTCTTTTTTAGTAGGATCGGTAAGAGCCTGGTGTACATTCCTTAGCTCATCATCTTCTTGTAGGATAGGTATGTGAATTTCCCCCTCTACTTCACAATGAAGTTGGGGAATTATGCCACAATTACTTTGGCATAAATGTGGTTCATGAGAAAAAAATTTTATGAATATCTTGATTACTCCCACTTAAGTCAGACATAGTTGGCTTTTAGTGGGTTGTAACCTTAATTGACCTTGAGCCAAAATTTTCAAGTACTACACTACTCCCACTCAAAAAAAGTCCTTCTTCATGATTCTCTATAATGGAATCATTCTAATTAAGGGTCTCATTTAGAAATAGGATTTTCCTATTTAGCCCTACTTTAAAAAATCATTTTCTAAAAACTTGACATCTTATTATTCAAATTCAATTACACCTTTATTACCTTGTTCACCTATGAAGACATATCATTTTGAGTGTTTAGATTATCTAATAAAGAAACTTTTCTTTCCTCTTGGTCCTAGTTTCCCATCTTTGTGAGAGAGATCGTAAACGTCGGTAGCATGGCCCATGATCTTATTCTTACTCATAATTCATACAGAGTGTTTGTAATTAAATTTATGGGTATTTGATTAAATACATAAATGGATGTTAGCAATGCTTCATCCCAATAGGTGATTGGTAAATTTTCTTGTTCTATCATAAACCTAACTATTTCAAGTAGCATTCTATTACATCTTTTCGCAACACCATTTTTTTGTGGGGTTTGAGGAATATTTAACTATCTTTCTATTCCTTTTTCATCACACAACATCTTGAACTTATCATAAAAGTATTCATGTCCTCGATCATTCCTTAATGCTTTTATTTTCTTATATAATTGATTCTCTAATAAATTTATATACTTTAAAAAATAATTTAATGATTCTACTTTATAAGAATCAAATAGACATGACCATACTAAAAATAGTCATTTATAAAAGTGATGAAGTATATAGCCCCATATTATGCCTTTACATATATTAGATCACAATGTCAAAATGAATCAATTGCAATAGATATAAAGCTTATATTCCCTTTCCAAATGGCTTTCTTGCCATTTTACTAGCTTGAAAATGTTACATGTAGATAAATCTAATTAACATAAATCATTTGAGAGGCCTTCTTCCACTAATTAACTCATTCAATTTGGACCAATATGACATAGCCTAGTATGCCCCAAAGTTATATCATTATTAGAATTACTAGATGATATAAGTAAGGAATAACTTATTTATTTTTTGAAAAATCAACATCTAGAATAATATGCCATCCAAGATAAATCTATAACCATAATAAATGATTCCAAGATATAAATCGATATCACCACTAAGGCAATTTACATTAAAAATAAGACTTATTAATACTAACATAAAAATAAGATTCCTTCAAATATTTGAAGCAAACAACACTTTATGTAAGATTAGGGATCAACCACCACACATGTCTAATTTATCGATTCTAATCCCTTGTACAACAACCTTTAAGTTGTCTCCTATATAAATCCATCATGTTTGATATGTGATTTTCTATAATTCCATAAAGGCATCGCTATCTTTTGCTACATGATTAGTTGTTATCGACTTTGCTATCCACAAAGGATATGATTTAGTTAAAAAAACATAACAAGAGACATTCACAGAATACATGTCTCTATAATAAGATTATACCTTTTTGCCCTCATTATAATCATGAGTCAAGTGATCCTTATTACCACAATTAAAGCACTTGACTCTTTCATTATTCTAATACTTTTAAGAGGATGTTTTCCTTTTACATACTAGTTCCATTTTGCCTTTTTAAAATCATAAGTATAGTGGGTATGCTTCTTACCCTTTTTCCATTTAGGCCTTCAATGCTTATTCTTCTAATTTATAGCTTCGTATGATCTAAAACTAATTATATATACCTCGGAGGACATATTTAAGGCTTCAACATATTTTTCTTCTAATATGAGATGCTTCGTAGCATCTTCCATCATCTTGATGCTCTCATTGTGAGTTATATGCATCTTTATATGATCCTATCTCTAAGGTAACAAACAAATCATACACTTGCTACTTATATGATAATTTATGACTAATGTCGCATAATTCACTTATCATATTTGACATATTCTTCAAATGCTTTTGCATTGTATGGTTTGATCATTTCTTATTTGTGTTAAACTTAATAGTGAGTGACCCCATTTTTGTCACTAAGGTACCTCCAAAGCTTACAGCTAAAGCGAACTAAATGTCCTTAGCATTTTCATATTTTCAAAACTCATGCATAATGTTATTATTCATGTAGCTCAATAATGTAACGTGAGCCAATTAGTTCTTTTTCCTCCATATTTCTTATACACCGCGGTCCTTTTTATGTTGGATAATATTTCCTTCCTCAGGAATGTCTATGGTTATGTTTAATCATTCTAGAGCCTCTTGCTTCTCTAGTACATATTGGATTTTCATACTCCAGATTTCATAATTATCACCACTTAATTTCTCACCCTTATCGAGTTCAACAATAATATTCTTTGCAGTTGCCATTATTAAAACACAGTTTCTACAGAAAGAAAGAAATATTATACATGCACGTTAATGTCATGTTAAACATATATTTAATGAATAATCAATTATCAATATCTACAAAATTGAATGAGTATGTATATTCTCAATCATCATTCGTAAGACAACTAAATGCCAATTATCATAGTCGAGAAGAATTGTTACCTAAAAATTCATATATTTTCTAATAAATTGAATAATATCAAGCTTGACACACATAAAAGAATATAATTCATATGGTTTAATACAACTTAGTTCAATACTTAATGATTATATAACACGAACTTTGCCTAAATATAACATACCCTACACAGAATATAGTCAATTAATTCTTGTGATAAAGCCCATGAAGCTTAATACATAATTGCTCTAATTATTCAATTTAAAGGTTGATTTGATACAAAGTCCTAATCAATTCTTTTCTTCGAACTTCTCTTATAAACAGTATCACTAACCATTTATATGTTTTCGATTTAAATAAATATAAATTTCAGAGTATGTTTAATATTTCACTTTCTAGGTGTGGCAATATTGAGAGTAAAGTTATACACTTCACTTTAGCTCTACAAAAGTCAGACAACCTCTGGAATACAATTCTAGCATTAAGTTATTAATATAATAACATGTTGTGTTAGATCTTCCTGTTGCAAGCATCACATTTGGAGTAACTACACTAATATAATGATGATTAATCTCATCTATGTCATAGTTCACAAAAATATGGGTGAACTTATCATAATCGACATTTTCTTAAACATAAATTTTCAAGAATTAGAAGTTGCACATAAAACCTAAAAGTCATAAAGTAAATTATTTGACTATCATAATAATGATATTATGATCATAATGAAATTCTGAGTATGGTTATTTACCCAAAATCATAATTTTAGTTATTATTAAACAAATTATAATTATTTAATTTCTAATTAATTATGGAAACCATCAAATTAAATTATGAATTTGATGAAATTAGAAATTTGTTTTTAATTGTGATTAAAATAATATAATTTATTAATTTATTAAAGACATATTTCTAATTATATATTTAATTAAACAAATTAAATTATGAACTTTTATTTCAATTAGAAACTTAGTCCTAATTATTATTAAACTTATGAACTTAATAACTTAAATTCAATTAGAAAATTATTTCTAATCATAATTGAACTAATCAATCTTAAATATATTATTCGTTGAAAAACTTATTTCTAAGTATTATTAAAATCAGTCATATTTATAGTGCATATAAAGTTAGAAACTTATTTTTGTCCAAAATTCAGAAAAATAAGTGGCCCATTTACTGTTCTACTTTACAGAACAAGACATTAAAACTTAGTCCATTAGGACTTAACCCATAATCCAAAAAATAGGTGGCCCATAAATTTATGTTTTGAAACCCAAGTGTTTAGTTTTAAGTTTTAACAGGCGTCTCTCACCACCTAGGGTGAGAAATGAAATCTACACAGCTAATCCCAAGCCCGGACAAAGGAGGAGGGGCAGAGGCAAACGTGGTCATGCACAAACTGCAATAATAAAAAGAAACCTACCATTTTTCATCAATATGAAGACTATTACTCAAAATAAATTTGACCCTTTATTTTCATATTATCTGAAAATTATGGTATGTGAAGCTTGATATAGATCACCAATTTTAATTGCTGGATTGTACCATTGCCTATTAACCTTGGTTTAAATGTTTGTATTCATGATCGTCGATCTTTCCACGTTTCAAACTCTTCTAAACTTTTTTATGAGATTTGAATGCATGCCATTTATGGGAAGAAAGTAATATAGACTGGAAACTGGCTTTTACTATATTATTTGAAACCTTAAAAAGAGCAAGGGTTACAACAAAGTTAACAAGGTTATCGTCAGGCTATATATGAATTGAGGAGAAGAATAAGGGATTTGGAGTCGTTAGTTCTATACAAGGCTAATGGAGATAATTGAGGAAATTAATAGATATTGATAATATGATCAATGAAGATATTAATGTTAATATGCCCCCTCAAGTTAAAGCATGAAGATTTGTAATGCCCAACTTGGATAAAAGCAAGTGGAATTGATTGCTTCTAAGAGCTTTGGCAAAAAGGTTTGCGGTTATGTTTTGGATGAAATGTGGATTGTTTGTATTTTCCTGGCTTGAATATGTCCACAAATGAAATGGCAATCGATTTCGATATGCTTGGTACGTTCATGGAAGACTGGGTTAGCTGCAATATGCATGGTAGATTAATTATCACAGTAAAGTTTGGTGGCTATCGAAAAAGAGAGACACAAGTCTGAAAATAGATTTTGTAGTCATATTAATTCACTGGTAGTATATGTCATAGCTCAGTACTCTGCCTCAACAGACGACTGTGAAATGGTTGTCTATTTCTTAGACTTCCAAGAGATAAAGGAGCAGCCTAAGCAAATAAAGTACCCTGTGGTGGATCGTCTTGTTGTAATGCCGTTGGCCCAATCTGAATCACAGTAAGGCATTGAGTTGAAGAGGATTGGAACTTGATAAAAGAAGGCCTTAGCCAAGAGTTGCTTTGATATAACGAAGGACTCTTTTGGTAGCTTCAAGATGAGGTTGTCGTGGAGCATTAAGAAAGTGGCTTACCATTTGAACAGAGTAGCTAAGGTCAGGTCATGTAATGGTCAAGAATAGCAGTCGCCCAACGAGCCGACAGTATTGTGAAGTATCGTCCAACAGATTGCCTATGTCAGCTGATAATTGGTGTTTTTGCTCCATTAGAGAGGCAACAGATTTGGCAACTAGTAATATTGTTTCCTGTAAAATGTATAAAGCATATTTATCTTGGGAAATAACACTACTTGCAGGAGATCGAGCCACTTCAAGGCCCAGGAAGTACTTTAAAGATCCAAGGTCTTTGATGTGGAATTGATTATGAAGCTTAGATTTGAGCATAGTAATACCACCATCATTGTTACTAGCAATGATAATATCATCCACATAGATGAGAACGGCTATGAAATGTCCATTGGTGTGTTATGTGAATAAGGGGTGATCAGCCTCAAACTGTATAAATCCAATGTCAATTATGAAGGACGTGAATTTGGCAAACCATTATCATGAGCCCTGTTTGAGACCATAGAGAGATTTTCATAGCCTACATACACGTGAATCACCGGGGCGATGAAAACCTTATGGCACCTTTATGTATATTTCTTCATGGAAATCGCCATGAAGGAAAGCATTATCAACGTCAAGTTGGTGTAAATCTCAATTGCGAATAGCAGCAAGAGCTAATAAGCAATGAACGATGGTAAGTTTGGCGACTGGAGCAAAAGTTTCATGGTAATCCACCTTTCGATTTGAGTGAATCCTTTGGCAACCAACCGCGCTTTAAAACGCTCGCTGGTGCCATCTGATTTGTATTTAATTTTATATACCCACTTTGAAGCGATTGCTTGTTTTCCTAGAGGGAGATGTTCAAGAGTCCAGGTTTGGTTCGCTTCAAGGCCTACAATTTCAGCACGTATAGCTTCATGCCAACGAGGATCTTTAGAAGCTTGTGAAAAATGCATTGGCTCATTTGTGGAAGAGATGGCTGCTAAAAAAGCATGCTGTGATGGAGAAAAGCGTGCATAAGAAATTACAGAATAAAGGGGATGAGCAATACTTGAATTGGTAGGAGTTGGATCTAAAGAAGCTAAAATATCATAAGAAAATCCTTGTAATTTGGTTGATACTTGTCGTTGTCTTTTGGGTCTAATTGGAAGAGCAGGTTCAGTGATAGAGACAGTAAGATTGTCATTTTTAATGAGGGTGGTGTTGGTAGAAAATTCAGGTGTTAGTTGATTGTGAATCTCAATACTAATGTCTTGCTCATGTAAATGTAATGGCAACACCATATTAGGTGACGAGAATGCAAATATAGTAGTAAAAGGAAACATAGGCTCATGGAATACGACATCACAAGAAATTAAATTTTGATTTTTGTCCAAATTGTAAAATTTGTAAGCTTTCTTACCATAAGGATATCCAATGAAAACACAACGAGAAGCGCGAGAGGCAAACATATCAAGAGGTGAAGCATGGTTATGATCATAACATAGTGAACCATAAACATGAAGATGATCATAGTTTGGTATCTTACCAGTGAGGATTTCATACAGAGTTTTATCAGACAACAACGTTGTTGGAGTGAGATTAATCAAATAAGCTGTTGTAAGGACACATTCTCCCCAAAAACGGAGAAGAAGATTGGCCTAAACACGTAAGGCACGAGCTACATCGAGGACATGTCTATGTTTACACTCTACAACTCCATTCTGTTGCAGAGTGTGAGCACATGAAGTTTGTAACTCGATGCCATTAGTAAAATAGAAATCTTTAAGAGTATGAGAAGTGAATTCACCACCATTATCGCTACGTATTTTTTGAACATCCATAGAAAATTGAGTTTTAACCATTTGACAAAATAAGAGCAAGTATTTATAAGTCTCGGACTTATAATGCATAAGATACACCTAAGAACAATGAGAAAAATCATCCATAATAGTAAGAAAATAATGCGAACCATTTAAAGAAGGTGTTGCATATGGTCCCCAAATGTCACAATGTATGAGAGAAAAACATTGTGTACTTTTATTAATGCTTGAAGGAAAAGGCATATGAGATTGTTTGGACCTATGACAAATGTCACAAACAAATTGAGATGGAACAGTGATATCTATCCTAGGTAATGATGCATGTCCTAGGCGGTGATGCCAACGATTGGTGCTCGAAGTATGCGAGGAAGAAAAAGCAACAGTGTGTTTATGAAAGGCCCACTTGTAAACACCATCTTGTAATTTACCTGAGCCAATCACTACAAGAAAAATTAGTTTCAGCAACTATTATTAATGGTTGCTAAAAATAAGAAAATGGTCGTTAAAAGTTATAG
>JAOTAX010057369.1:0-10076 GCA_025629825.1 Erythroxylum guanchezii | reverse complement strand
TATAATAAACTTGGGCTCAATCAAATTCCCCCACACTTAGACCTTTGTACTCCTGGACAAAGTTTATAAGAGTCAAACAGACACAAGTGCAAAAGAAAAATTTCGACCATGCTTAAAACAATAATAGGAAATTGGCAAAAATCACTTTCTCAAAAATCAAGCAAAGCAGACTGAAAGAGTGCTAAGAAAATAAACACTAAAAGAATTTAATCCAAGAGATTGAACAAAAGGGATTTTACTCAAGATAAGGTGTTTGCTTTCATCTCACTTATGTCTAGGTATATTTTCACTCTAAAATCTGCGTAGTCTATTCTCTACCATAAGCTTGTGACAGTCCTACTTCTCCACTACAAGAACTATAATTTCGAAAATCAAGAGGACTTTTCAAGGTTGTAATGCACGAAAAGCTAGATGAAATGGATGGAATGGATGAAGAAAGAAAAAGTATGAGTACATGCACTACAATTATGAAATAGATGTCAACAGTAAGACAATATTGACACAAATGATAATTTTTTTTAACATAAATATAACACACACACATATAAATATATTCGTTGCTTTTTGTATTTTTCTCCTTTTTCTTTCTTTTTTTTTGAAATAAGTAGAGGAAAATGCAAAATAACCTATTGACACCATATAAAGATGCGTGCATGTGCTCATAAATAATGGCTCAAGGGGCTAGCAATGGATAAGTGTTTATGGGATTGTGTTTGGGTCGAAGGGTTTTGAAAGAATGCCTCTATCATATTAACAAAATTCTAGTTCATAAAGTTTTGATTAAGAATTGAAACAAGTTCTAGAGAGATATGAAATAAGCAGATGCACACAAAAATTGAAAAATTCAGGCCCAAATATCTTTCCAACAAGGGTAATATCTCAATGAACAATCTTAAGTCTTAAAAACATAAAGTGTTACTTTGTCAGCATGCCTTCACTTACTTTGTGTCGAAAACATCGAAAATAAAATGAGCCAACACCGATTATCATTTAAAGAATGGGAGGTATTTTCAAAAACTCGAGAATCACTTTGAAACTTATAAATTCTTCGAGAAACAAGAGTGACAAGAGACAAATATGGAAAATTTGTTGAATTGAAGCAAAATTTCTCATCAAAATCATTTCTGCAAGAGTTTGGTGCCGCGGCAAAACCAAAGTTCGTCACGGCAAATGCACACAGTATACTGCGGCAAAAAACAGTAGAAACTCAATTTTCACAATCACCAAGTTTAAAAATTATGAACATTATGCATAATTGACTAACACAAACATGTAAATGGCCAAAATGGAGCTCAAACAAGAATAACAAAGTGAGAAAAACTCCCCCACACTTAAACATAACATTGTCCTCAATGAAGAAGAAGCAAAGCATAAGAACAATGAAAATAGTAGGGGCAAAAAGAGATAGATGGGACTTTATTGGAATGTAGAGCTACTGAGGAAAGGAAAAACACAGCTATCTTTCTACTGGGATGGTTTCTCCCCAACATTTGTTTAGGAAAGTAAGACATCAAACATTGCATAACTAGTCACAGACCCAAAGTAAATAAACAAGTGAAGGAGAGAAAGAACCTGATATTCATGGGGGCTTTTGGTTCTCATGGTAGGGCTTTAATAGGTGGCCATTTACTTTGAGTTTGGCTCTGGTTTCTTCGTGTAAAAGCTCGACCATACCAAAGTTATGCACTTTAGTGACCACATATGGTCCATCCCGACGGGTATTGAATTTTCCATGTTTAAAAGTGAAACGAGCCTTGAATAATAAAACCTTGTCCCTTCCTTAAAGTTCTTTCTTTGAAGAATCTTATTATGCATCAACTTTGTCTTCTCTTTGTAAAGGAAAGAATGTTCATATGCCTCTAACCATAACTCCTCTAGTTCTTGCAGTTGGAGCTTCCTTTCCATACCGAAAGATTCCAAATCCATGTTGCATTGCTTGACTGCCCAATACGCTTTATGCTCCAACTCCACAGGCAAATGACAACCTTTTTCGTAGATTAATCGGTAAAGGGAAACTTCTCTATTTTGATGGTTTTACTATTTTCTCTAAGATGTGCTTTACCTCTCTATTTGAAACTTCAGCTTGACCATTGGTTTGTGGGTGGTAAGCAATGGAGGCTTTATGAGTAACTCCAAACTTGGAAAATAAATTACCAATGACTCTATTACAAAAATGGGTCCCTTTATCACTAACCACAGCTTTAGGAACCCCAAATCAACAAAAAAATGTTTGACTTAAGGAATTTGGACACTACTTGCGCATCGTCTTTTCTAGTAGGGACAACCTCTATCCATTTGGACACATATTCAACAGCTAAGAGGATATACACAAAGCCAAAAGATGGAGGAAAGGGACCCATGAAATCAATTCCCCAAACATCAAAGATTTCGTAAAATAAAAGAGGTTACTGTAGCATTTCATGCCGTTTTCCTAACCCTCCAAATCGTTGACATTTATCGCATGACCCAAAAAAATTAAATGAATCCTTAAAAAGGGTGGGCTAATAAAAACTAGAATCTAGAATTTTCCGAGATGTTTTCCTAACACTAAAATGTCCACCACAAACCATTGAATGACAAGCTGAAATTATAGTATCAAATTGCTCATTAGGCACACATTTTTTGATTACCTGGTCACTGCACAGTCTCCAAAGATGAGGTTCATCCCAGATGTAATGCCGAGCTTCGCTTTTCAACTTTTGAATCTGCGCTTGAGACATAAAAGGAGGAGTTAGTCTAGTCATAAGATAATTGACGATATGTGCATACCAAGGTTCTTTGAAAACTGAAGCACATAGAACTGCATTAGGAAAAGAGTTGCAAGTCAGTTCAGAAGAGTCTACTTCCTGTGTATCGTCGGGTAGCCTGCTCAGATGGTCAGCTAAGTGATTTGTCACGCCAGCTCTGTCTTTTATCTCAATATCAAATTCTTGGAGAAGCAAGGTCTACCGTATCAATCTAGGCTTCGATTGTGGTTTCTTTAGGAGATATCGAATAGCTGCATAATCAGTAAAAATGATTACATGTGAATTTAATAGATATTGTCTGAATTTTTCTAAAGTGAAGACTACTGCAAACAGCTCTTTCTCAGTTGTTGTATAATTGATTTGAGCGGGATCCAGTGTTTTCGAGGCATAAGCGATAACTCTTACTAATTTCTTCTCTCGTTGGCCCAACATAGCCCCTACAACACAATTAGAAGTGTCACATGAAATTTCAAAAGGTAGGTTCCAATCAAGAGCAACTAAAATGGGTAGGGAAATAAGTCTTAATTTTAATGTATCAAAGGTGTTTTTGTAAGAATCATCAAACTCAAATTTTTCATCTTTTTGTAAAAGCTTAGAAAGAGATAACGCAATTTTGCTGAAATTTTTTATGAACCGCTTATAAAATCCTGCTTGACCTAAGAATGATCTGATATCACAGACACAGACAGGATAAGGCAAAGAAGATATGACCTCAATTTTAGCTTTATCAACTTCAATATCCTTGCTAGAAATTAAATGACCTAGTACTATACCTTCATTGACCATGAAATGGCATTTTTCAAAGTTCAAAATCAAGTTCTTCTCAATGCATCTTTTTAAAACTTTTGCAAGACTAAAGAGACAAGCATCAAAAGAATCACCATAAACAGTGAAATCATCCATAAAAACTTCCATGCATTCTTCTAAGAATTCACAGAAAACAGCCATCACACAACGCTGAAAGGTCCCTGGAGCATTACATAAACCAAAAGGCATCCTTCGATATGCAAAGGTGCCAAAAGGACATGTAAAGGTGGTTTTATCTTGGTCCTCTGGTGCAATAGGTACTTGAAAGTACCCAGAGAAACCATTTAAAAAACAGTAATGTGATTTACCAGCGAGCCTTTCAAGCATCTGGTCAACAAAAGGCAAGGAAAAATGGTCTTTTCATGTGGCATCATTTAACCGTCTATAATCTATACATACACGCCACGAATTCTACACTCTGATAGGAATAAGCTCTTTCCTATCATTTTTGACCATCGTGATCCCACTTTTTTTTGGGCATTACGTGTATTAGACTAACCCACTCACTATTGGAAATGGGATATATTATCCCGGCACTCAACAATTTGGTGATTTCCTTCTTAACTACGTCTAAAATCAGTAGGTTTAGTCTTCTTTGAGGTTGTCTTACAAACTTAGAACCCGAACAAGATCCTATGTGTGTAAATAGCAGGGCAAATTCCAAGTATATCTGCTAAAGTCCACCCTATGGCCCTCTTATGTTCCCTCAAAACATTCAGGAGTTTCTTTTCCTCAATGTTAAACAAGGTATTGGCAATTATGACAGGTAATCACTCATCAGATTTAAGAAAAGCATACTTTAATGTAGTGGGTAAGGGTTTTAACTCAAGCACAGGAGGTTGCACAATAGAAGGAATCAATTTATGAAGTTCAAGAGAGAAAAGGTCACTCCCTCTTTCCTCCGACTTGGGGCCCGTTTCCTGGTGATCTAGTGCGGCAACGGCCTAGGCCAAACCTTCCTGCTTTTCTTCGATGAAGCATTTATAGTGAGGTACAATATCTTCATCTATTTCCACATCAACGCCAGTCTTTGTGATGCCTGAATCACCTAAAACATTAACAGAAAAACTTTCCCCAAGTTCAAGTGAACATAAATCAGAATCAAAGGAATTCTTTTGCAATTCAATTTCAGAGCATGCATCATCAAAAACAACATCAAGCATATTAACTCCTGGGAGCGAAGATTTACCTCCTTACCTTTGCCGTCATGCTTGCTTGATTCTCCATGCTCATGTATGGGTGCCTTTTCATTGGAACTCTTTGAAGTAGCTCCCTATTCTTTGATGCAGACTTCCTTTTGTTCAATAATGATTCTTCCTTGAAACTTTTAGATTTCTTGATTTCATCCTTTGGCAGAGGCACTTCTTCACTCTCAATCTCCTCATCACTTCTTCTTATTGATGATTGAACCTCACTTGTTTCCCACTCCGTAAGGCAATTGCATTTATACTTTTCAGATTCATCACAGAGATAGAAGGAATTGTTCCACTGCTTCTTGTTTGGTTCTCGCTCATATTGTTAGACAATTGAGTGACATATGAGTTGATATTTTCCGCTTTTGTCTCCCATTGCCCCATTCTCTTTTCTAAGGCAATGAACCGAGTAGCTGTTTTAGAGGAATCCTGCTGAATCAGAGTGGCTATTGCATTGAACTAATTGTTGTTAGAATTCCTTTCTTCCTTCATCAAAGTAATCATATTGTGTAGCAGTTGATTGGTGTCCTCTTTGGCCGGGACAATCAGACCTTATTGTTGATTAGGAAAATGGTTAATGGAAGTACCAGCTCCTCCTCCTTGTTGAAATCTGTTTGGAGCTCTGCCCTCTTCATTCCTCCAACTAAATCTAGGGTTGGCCTTCCATCCCTCATTATAAGTGCTGGAGTGGAGGTCCCATTTTTTATTTGTCCTTCACGAATACATTGCGGACACCTCCTCATGCTGACCTAGGCAAACACTGGATATGTGCATTACCGACGCACAAGTATCACAACTGGGTGCGGTAAGATCCATAGAAGATGATGGTTGATGCACATTTATGTTCTTCAATTCGGCAGTGATGAAAGATAATTATGAAGTGATTCTATTCTCCAATGAGTCAAACTTAGACTCCAAACTCTCCATTCGTTTAGCTTGGGTTGTTGAAGCTCCCAACTCAGCACTCCTCTGGTATCCCTCACACTATACTGTTGATGATTCAAAGCCATCTTCTTGATCAAATCCTAGGCTTCCAAATCTCTAAGATCAATCAAAGAACCTCCCGACGCCGCATCCAACATACCTTTCTTTTGACTTTTCAACCCATTGTAAAAGTATTGCACTAACTGCTCATTAAGTATCTGGTGATGTGGGCATCTGGACAGTAGATCCTGAAAGTGATTCCAATAATCATAAAGGGATTCATCATAATCTTGCCGAGCTGAATAAATCTCCTTCCTCATTGATGAAGTTCTAGACGCTGGAAAATACTTTGACACATACCTTGGGAGACTCATGTACCACTCCCTTGCTTTTCCTTTTAGGGACAAATGAAAAACCTTCCATAGAACCTGATCAAGTGAAGCTCCCATTGGTTTCATACTTTGACAGATCATAGATAAGGATTGTAAATGCATATAAGGATCCTCTCCTGCCAAGCCATGAAATTTAGGAAGAGAATTAATCAGTAATCCTTTCACTTCAAAATTAACATCAAAATTAGGGCAAGCAGTAGTAAATGGATCATAGTTCACATCAGAAGTAGTTGCTTCCCTAATTGTTCTTCGTCTTTGATTCCCATTATTCTCTCCTACTCTCTCATGCTCTCCATTTCCTCCATTATCTCCATTTCTAGGTTAGTTAGCATGAAAGTTAGGATTTTGTATAAAATCTGGGTTCTCAGCCATGATCACTATTTCTCTCGACTCACTTCCATTAGTTGGTTGACTTGACTCTTCTTCCGCAACTACCTTACTACTCTCTTGTTCTTTCCTCTCTTTTCTAACCTTCCTTAGGCGTCTCTCAATTTCAGGTTGGAAAGGAACAAGTTTAGCTCTCCGGGGCATGCACAGAAACAATTCAAATTAAAGAAATTGTAACAAAATTGACTCACAAGCACACAAAATCAAATAAAAGGTGAGATGTGAAGGATGCGAGAGTATGCTGTGTAAAAGTATGTATGAAGATGTGTATGTATGAAAAATGCTAAGTATGAAAAATCCAACTGTGAAGGAATGATTTTGTTTGTGTTTTCAAAATTTATGCTGCGCAAAGAAAAATTAAAAACTTATACTATTGACAAGTATAAAATTAAACTATCCAAAATGAAATCTAAATGACAGACAAAGATGACAACGACTATCCTAAAGAAAACCAATTGCTTGGTTCCCTGGAAACGGCGCCATTTTGATCCGCAGTTTGTCTTTGGATTATTCCCTTGGAAACTGAATCAAAAATTTAATTCTAAGGATTGTAATATAGAGTGCAACCTTGGGTCGTCTCACTTAATCGGAACCTAGTGCAATGGATCTAAGCTAGCCTAATTGTCAATAAATGCAAACTAAATTGTTTAGAAGGGGGTCTTGGATTTTTGATAAAACCAACTAAATTTAAATAATTGAAAGAAAAGTATATATAAAAAAGTATTTTTGGATTTTTGGAAAAAGGAAATTGAAAACTCAAACGATGGTCAAATATGATAAAATCCTCTTGAAAATGAGCTTTGGCTATCATAGTTCACACAAATCTTTTTGGGAGAAAAAATCACTAAGTCTTTAAATGATAAACCTTAAAGAACTCTTCAAGTCCAAGGTTTTAAGAAATGGATTTTAATCAATGAACTCCATTTCTTAAAACCTTGTTAAATGCATCTTAGTGTGTGTAATGGATAAGTTAATACAAATGGTCGATTGGGATCAAGCAACTTCTCAATATTAAACACAACTAGGTAGATAAAAGAGAATTAACACAATCACCAAAAAAAATATATATGAGACTTCATATATTAAAGCTCCAAGTTCTACATAAACAAATCCATAACACAATACATTGTTCAACACTTGATTAAACTATAATCAAGAAAATCTAACTACAAGGGATAAATACTAACTCAGGAGTTCATAACAATGTAATTAAATACAACAACGTAAAAACTACTCCCCTTTGAACCCCATCGAACTCAAGCCATCACTATATCTTCAAGAAGAAATGGTGCTTAGCCAAACATCACTTCGGGAGCACTCACAAATGTAAATACATCAGTAATATCCATGGCAACAGAAATAGATGATGAAGGCGACAATGAAAAATGGACAGAAATGATGGATGAAGGTCAAGAGTGAGAGAGATGAGAGGTGTGTGTATGTGGTTGGCTCGTTGTATGTTATGTTTCTACTCTCCTTTCTAACCTAATTTAGTAGGTTTTAAAGTTTCAAATCGGTGGGTCGGGTCAAACAGTGAGTGATTTTTCCAAATATGATTCGAGTTTTTCAACGGTTCGTCGCGTCAACCAATAAGTTTGTCGCAGCGTACTTTTCCCGAAAGGTTTTGCTCTTTACTGGATCCTTTGCCATGAAGAAAGAATTAATTTTCGCTGCGGCGAACTTTTCCCAAAAGTTCAGCCTGGATTCTTTGTGTTTCGTCGTGGCGACAAGTCTACTTTGTCGCGACGAACATCCTGTAGCACCTTTGCTCTTGTTGACTTCACTTCAGCCCATCTTTTGACTCTTTTCTCCTTGAGGTTCCTACAATGACAATAGCAATTTGCAGTACCAATTGTTCTCAGAAAAATTAATAGTGCAATTAATACCAATTTGTAACAATTTTTAGTATCAAATTACTTAAAATAAAAGTACACACTCAAGGATTAATTTAAGCACAAAATCAAGAATTAGGAGTCAAAAAGTATAGTAAAAGCCATGAAAGTGTAGCCAATTTATATAATAAATTAGGGCCCAATCAGTAGGATAAAACCACAACAATATCTAATAAACACATAAATATTTAGATTCTCTTTAATTTAGGAATAAAATTTTGATGGTGAGTTTAGAACATCCTCGACATTCTAGATCCTATCATTAACTGCTCAACCCAATTCTATACAATAATAAAACTAAAAAGAATAGGAAATACAATCTAAAATGGATGACGAGAGACAGCGATGTCGAGAAATGTCCTAATCTGGGAAGTACTGCGAGTTAGCTTCTTCTCCTCTTATCTCTTCCTTCTTCTCTTCCTCTATCTCTCTCTGATCTCTCTCTAGGGTTTCTCAAGGTGGCTAATGTAAAAGGCTTGTTTCTCTGCCTCCTTTTGTTCTTTTTATATCCTCTTGTGTTTTGGGTAACCCTAGGATTTTTTTGAGGTCCGAAATGTCCAAAACATCCCTCGAAACTTGATGTTTGTGAGTGTCTGAACATCTACCCAACCTAGGCCACAACTGTGGCTCTCATATAAGCCTTCTGTCACGATCATGGCATGCAGGCCACGATCGTTGGCCATTCCCTAGGCTTCTGTCACAATCGTGGCATGTAGGCCACAACCATGGGCCAAATCTAAAGCTTATGTCATGATCATGGCCTAACATGCCATAATCGTAGGCCATTGTTTCGGCCCAGATATCTCCAAAACTCCTTCGTTTTTTGATGTTAACCCTAAAATACTAGCAAACACATCAAGGTACCTCGAAAATATAATATTTAAGCTCAAAGATTTGTACTAACCCTTAAAACACTTAAAACATAAATAATTAACAAACTAGTACAATTCTTACCTAAACATATACTAAATGATTGAATTAATGGCTAAACACATATCAAACTATGCCATAAATCATGATGCAATTTACACTTATCAATATCCCCACACTTAAATGTTTGCTTGTCCTTAAGCAAAAAAAAACAAACAAACAACACAAAATCACAAAGCTCACAATGCAATAATAAGACAATGGCTACAACTTCATGAAACAGGTTTAATTCTAAACATAATCATTCAAGTTATTCCACATCATTAAAATGCAAAATCCGTGTCTAGGAGCTCTAAACTAAATATACATATTAATTAAGACCCAAATATGGAGTTATTCACTCTTTTCAACTGTAATAATTATTTGGTCATTCAAACTCTGTAACTACTCCTAAGTACATTTTCATGAAAAGTTAAGCTACTTACAAGTTCGGTAGGTTTTATTTAAAACCTTTTTTTAACTTTTTTATGGACATGAACTTAGTATTTTACACGGAGGCAAACATTGGTGATGAATGTCGATCTAGTTACTCGACTAAGTCATGTTTTTGTTAAGATGTTTGGTTGGAATGTCATTATAGCCTTTTGACGCGAAGGGATATATTTGTGATGCGCTTCGATTCGATTACTCTGCTACATCACGTTCTCAACTGGTTACTAGCTTTATTCATAACCCGAAGTGTTGGGCCCCGAACTTTTCTTGGAAGTTAGGACTATTAAATGAGAAATTGTTCATGATTAGTCATGTATAAAGGAAGGAGAAATTATGAAATTGAAAAGAAATAGAAAGAGATTGATTGAATCA
>JAOTAX010057323.1:0-10079 GCA_025629825.1 Erythroxylum guanchezii | reverse complement strand
TGCTGCAATCTTGGAATTATTTTATTTTGACCGGTTTCCAAGGTCGATTTCTTAATCGAACGACAGAGCCGCGATCAATAATATAATTCTCTAACCAAATCTTATAACTTAAAATACCTCACTTTATCACATGATAATTCTAAAAAGACTTACTCACCCAAATATGATGCAATGATGCTCAAATTATTGAAAAATATTTAGAAATATGTGTAAAAGACACATAAATATTTCTTGATGGTAAAAATAATAAGAAAATATATATTTATAGGGTTTCAAGACCTTTGATAACTATTAGAGCCAATAAACTAGTTGTTTTATAAAGTACTGATTAACTAATATATCATTTCAATCAACTAGTGTGCATTGAATGCTAGTTGTTAAGATAACAATCAACCAGTGGAAATATTAGTGGTACATTATTCAACCAATATGACACATTAGTTAGCTAATACATCAACTACTATTAATATAATATTTTGATACATCAAATTTGATCACTTTAACCTATATGGTCGACCACTAACCCATATAGGTCAGCTAATCTATGCATAAAAAAAAAAGATTTGTTAACAACTCCAAATGCTTAAAATAAATTTGTTAAAAGTAATTATTATTTAAACACTTCCAAAAATGTTCCCTAAAGAGTATTTGAAAGATCAAAAGGCTTTTCTACTAAAACCAAAAGGTTGAATGCCTCTTAATGAATGAAAAGACTCATGCAATAAAGTGATATAAAATGTTTATGGATGGTAAGCCATTTAGAATATCAAATTGACTATATGAGATTACTTAGCATTATAAACTAAAGAATAACCTTAATATTCCTTGTTTTTCTTTTTCTTTTTTTCTTGACTTTGGAAGTTACAATGATCAACTCTTCTTATCAAATTTATAAACTTTCTTCTTAAGTTCATAACTACATCTTGTTTTTATATTCCTTCTCATTAAAATAATAAAATTTTTAGTATTAATTATGTTATGTTATCATCAAAACATCAATTATAACGTCTTTTAGTTCAACAAATAATAAAGTGGAACATATATGTGTAAATAGACATTATAATAAAATAATAAGAAAACCCTAAATAACTCCATATTATAAGAATTGGATAATCAATTCAATACTATACACTAGGATCGTTACGTGTTAAAGAAATTGATACTTCTTCAGAAACCAAATACAAGTAGCATAGATGACCCACCAAACTTACAATGTTTCATTACTTTTAAATTCCAAAATTGGGATTTCACAATCACTAGTTCGTCCCTTTTGAACGTTCTAGAGTTAGGAATTTTAAAAAATTAAGAAGTTTTGGTTATTAAGGATTTCAAAGTACGATATCTATTAGTGATTTGGAAAGAGAATGAATGTTAAGGATTTCTATTATATCTTGAAGATGAAAAATCCCAAAAAGACTTTAAAGAAGAGGAGATGTTGAAGAAGAGAAGAGTTAAATGTAAAAGGAAAAATATGTTGTTTGATAGAGAATTAGCCAAAAATCGAAGGTCACACATAAATAGTTGATAGGATGGGTGCAATAATTATAATAGTTGTTGATGTGGGAGTCATAATTAATTTTTAGACTCAACTAAATTTTTGTTACCTCTCTCTATTCTTTCCCACTTTTTCTCTTTATTCTCCTTCCCAAACTTCAAAACTTAGCTAAAACTATAAATCAAGATTCTATTTTTTTATTCTTGAAATTATATCGTATAAAATTGGTATTAAAGGATGATTCTTAATATAAAGCATGATGGATTATAAGAAATGACAAATAAAATGCAATCTTAAGAAGTTAAATGATTGGAAGAAAATATAAGAAACCAAATGTAAGATATGGAGACAATATATAAAATATGATTAGAGAATTTAAGGAAATGATATTGCAGCTATATCAAAATGGTACTTAAGTTTCTTAGAATGTTGAGGAAGATAAAAAATTACTTGAAATGAATATGAGAGACTTATTGACACATTGTGGGTATATTATACATACTAGGTTTAGTAAGGTTGAATTCCTTTCATTTGGTAGTGAGAGAATTCATAATTATATTTTCAAATGGGAGAAGTTCTTCATGCTAGATAAAACCCTAGTAAAAGAAAAGTTAGAAATTACAACAATACACCTAACATGAGATGTCTTATTATGGATCTATTTGTACTTTAAAAATAAGTTAATAGTGGAAAGAAAGCTAGGAGAGCATTTAATAGCATTATAATGATAGTTTGAAGAACTTATGTTTGTAACCAAGTGAAGGAGATGAAGAAATTGAAGTAGACTGTGAGTGTGATGGATTACTATACTAAGTTTGATTTTTTTTTATCTTAAAAGTTGGTGATGCAAAATGTATATTTACTGGGCCTATTCGTGAAAGGATTGAGATTTGAAATCGAATATCCGATCAAGTTATTTAATCTAAAGAATTTGCAACAAGCATACGAGGTGGATAAAAAACAAAAACTAATGTTCTAACATTATTTAAAAAAATGAATTTGTATTAACTATAGTAGAAACTATTACACCATTACAATGTTTTCCAATAGAAGCCTTAGACTTTGCATCTAAAGCACATTACAAAAGATAAAGGAAAGACTAAAAAAAGGAACAATTAAAATACAAGTCATTTTAAAGATGCCATGCCATTCTGATATCTAGGGTGAGGTGGTGTTCCATGCTTTTGGCTATGGACACCACTCTAATCCAATTTATAAAATGATCTGCAGCTAGATATTTGTCTTCACCAACCCCCTTATAGAGTATGCTATTCCTTTCTTTCCACAAGGAATAAATAGAGGTTAGAAAAGCTATTTTTATGAGGATTGCATTCCATTGTCTAGGCTTTGATATTGAAATGATCCTGCTTAACGTGGGTTCCCAATCTTGAGCTTGAGGCACTATATTGAGCATGAATTGAATGCATCACCATACCAATTTAGAGAAAATGCAAGTAAAGAATAAATGGTTTTGATCTTCCTCAAGCTCTCGACACAATTCACAGATTGAGTTATGCTGGCCAAACATCAATTTTTCGTCGATAGCCTGTTTTTTATCACTAGCCATATGATGAGGGAAGCTTTAGGGATGAGAGTATTTTTCTAGAGGAGAGAATGCCAAGCAATTACTAGCGATCCATTATTAAGGATGGTATGGCAGGAGGCATTCGTAAAACAACCCTTCGTGTCAGGGGTCCAAATAATAGTATCATTATTGCTAGTATGTGAGAGGTCAGGAAGATGGACAACTAACATTTGAAACCCATGAAAATTACCAAACCAGTTTTCATGAGAGATGATGGTTAAGGTTACAGCATGAATAGCCAAACTTTGTCGTAATTGACGCAGCTCAGGACAGAGAAAAAGTAGACTAATATTTGTCTAGTTATCATGCCACAGAGACT
This sequence comes from Erythroxylum guanchezii, assembly GCA_025629825.1. Lineage (NCBI taxonomy): Eukaryota > Viridiplantae > Streptophyta > Magnoliopsida > Malpighiales > Erythroxylaceae > Erythroxylum > Erythroxylum guanchezii. The sequence goes on along the minus strand of JAOTAX010057323.1, from coordinate 6,680 downwards.
TGTTTTCACATTCCCTATCAGGTGCTTGATGAAGGGATAGATAAAACTCCTAAGCTGCAAAAATTGGTTAACAATCAAAGATTGCTAAGAATAGGGAGATAATTTCCAGAAACTTATATTACGAAGATGAACTTCATGCACCCACTTTACCCACAGCGCCCCTTTATCAGTGAATATATGCCAAATTTTTTGCATAACATCACCTTCTATGTATTAGAGACATAAATAATACCTAAGCCACCATGTTTGTTTGGTAATGTGACTTCACTCCATTTGACCCATGCACTTTTAGCATTCTTAGTCTTACCCGAACAAAGAAAACCTTTAAGTATCCTATCTATCTCTTTGGTTACCCTTTTCATCTAGACAATATTAGTTGACCAATGTAAATGCATGCTACTTGGGATGGAAATGATAAGGTAATCTTGCCACATAGGATAAGTAGCGATTTTCCATACATTAATCTTACCTTTGAGCTTTTCAAGTAAGGGAATGCAATCATAAAACTTCAGTTTAGCTACAATTATAGGGACTCCTAAGTATTTGAAACAAGGAGGGTGTAGACTCATACCAAGCATATGACTGAGAGCCTCCTTGTTACTCAGATATGAAGATAAGCATAAATGACTCTTCTCAAAGTTTATCTTTAGACCTAACCATTTAGAGCATGTCTCCAAGGTTTGAAGCATCAAATTGATGGAGGGAGGATTTGCTCCACTTAGAAGTACAAGATCGTCTACAAATAAAAGATGAGTGAGCCGATTTCTAGCACAACGATGATGGAATGTAAAGCTGCCATTGGAGGCAATGAGTTTATTTAACAATCTAGACAAACCCTCAATTGCTATGGTAAAGAGGTAGGGGATAACAGGTCCCTCTGCCTAATCCCTCTTGCAATTTGAAAGGCAGTAAATTACAATCCATAATGAGAATGCTCATGGAAGCTGTAGAGATGTAAACCATAATCCATCTTACAAAGATATTAGGAAATCCCATAACGTCCAAGCAAATTTGGATGAAGCTCCAACTTAGAGTGTCGAAGGCTTTTAAAAAATCAATCTTAATCAGGCAGCTATTGATGCATTTAGATGAATCTTATTCACCAATCAGCTCTTGAAGAAGCATGATATTGTCTCCAATATTCCTCTATGGAATGAAAGTGCTTTAGGCAACATGAGTAACTTCCTTAAGTGTCTTTTTTAATCTATCAACAAGAAATTTAGTGATGACTTTGTAGAGAGTTTACAATAAGAGAGGTCGACAATCTATTAAATAGGGAGTTTTTTTTTTCTTAGGTACTAAATAGATGTACGTGTGATTTACCTCCTACAGAATCTTTGAGTAAGAGAAAAACTCAAGAATTGCCTCTGTAAATAAACCGTCAGTGATTTCCTATGTTTGTTGAAAAAAACTAGTAGAAAACTCATCTGGGCTAGGGTTTGGTAGGATGCATATTGAATATCACCTTTTTCATGCCTTTTATTGTGACGATGAAGTCAAGGAAGTAGTTAAAACTAGGTCTAATGAGCTTACTAGAAGATTTTTCATATTAGAGAAGGGCTACTTGGAGTTATCATGCCCCATCAGCTGACTGAAGAAAGATTTAGCCAAAGCTAGCAAAGAATCATGATCATAACGAGTATTACCCTCATCATCAATGAGATGAGAAATTTTATTTTTGTTTCTGCTGGACAAGATGGACGAGTGAAAGAATTTAGAATTTGTGCCCCCCTCTCTCATCCAATTAATGCAAGCTTTTTGTTTAAGGATAGAATGTTGAAGATTAAGAGCCAGCTAGTACTCCTTAAGCAAGTTATTCTCCAGTTCTCACAAATTAGAACCATAAGGATCCTGATAGCAATTATCTTGAGCTGCCTATAATCTACGTTTAATGAAGAAATGGAAGAGGAGTGCTGTCTTAGGAAAACCTTTAGAGCAACTTTAACCGATTTCAGTTTTTGTATGAGCTAAAATGCCTTAAATCCTTTGATATCATGGCTCCAGCAGCTCGAGATAATTTGCCTAAAGCCCTTCATTTGTGAGATACCAGTAAAATAGTGGAAGGCAACACCTATCTTAAAAAGTTAAGTAATCCTTTGGACAAGATATATGAATGATCAGAGAGTAGAGTTTCTCCAAAATGAACTTGAGAGTGAGGGTATTGTGCTACCCATCAAGCGTTAACCAATGTTTTGTCGAGCTTCTTTCTGATAAACATACTACATATTCATTTGTTTGACCATGTGAAAAAACGACTAGAAGAGGAGAGATCCATCAGCTTTACATTGTTGAATAGAAACCACTATAAGAAAGTACATCCATCAACTCTACTTTCTTATAGTGGTTTATCCTATTTGAAACGTTCGGGCCATCCATGATAGATGAAAGATTAAGTGTCAGAACAAACTAGCGGTCTAAATTTTGATGCAATGGTTGCATTATTATGAAATATTGTTCTATGGAACTTTTAGATGATTTACAACTATGATATGTCGACAGTAAACAAGATTACTAATGTAAACCCCAAACCTTTCCTTTCAATGAAGTTAACTTTTTATGTTCAGTAAATAGTGATTTTTGGGGACTTGACCCTGAAAAGAATTAAAAATATGCATAATAAGTATTAGAGTCTAATGATACTGAAACAAATTGAAAAATAATTTTGATTGGATGGATTTCGGGAATTCAGGAAGTTTAGGACATAGAATGCCCTTTTTGGAAAATAATGGATATTGATGATTTTAACCCCATTCAAATTTTTAAAAAGCATCTAGTCAATACATATTGACCCTAGTTAGAGTGTTTCATGGTCAATTTGATGATAAGCCCATTGTGGAATATTTTCTAAATGTAATTCAGTTAGTCGATGAATTAAATTCATTAAAGGCCAATTTGGTCTTTTTGCATGGTGATTAGGGGAAAATTGGTCTTTTTACATGATGAATAGTGTATTCATGATTCATGGTGGGAGATGAAATGTTTCATGTGTTGAAGGAGTAAATTTAAGATAATTCCTTCATTCTTTTTGTCATAACCGTGAGAGTGAAAGTGAGTTACTCGTGAGTGAAAAACAAAAGAAGAAAAAGAGAGAGCCAAAGGTGGGTTTCGGCCAAGATTGAGAAAAGGGTGCAACTGATTTTCCATGGTTTGGATCATGATTTGAAGAAAGCTTGCAATTTTCCAAAATATTGAAAGAGGGTGGTAAGTTTTCCTAACTATGTTTAATGAAATTCTGTATTAAGATTTTTTGTTACTTGAACAGTCCCAATGTTTTGGCCATAACTTATTCTACAAACCTCCAAATTGGGTGATTCCAACTGTAAATGAAACCTAAGACATAGTAATAAAAAGATCTAGAAGAGACTTAGACCTAATTCTAGTTGAATGATATTGACCATTGAGATTGATTATGGTAACCTGATATTGTCCCTGTTTTGAACCATATTGTGATATTTGATATATGTTTCATAATTTTAAAGTTTAAATGGCATCATTTTTGATTATATGGAAACTAAAGACATAGGGGAACAAATGTCTAAAAGACTTCAAACCTTAATTTAAACGTTTGATATGTGAACATTAAGGAACAATTAGAGGTATAGATTGTAGACATGGGTCATGACTGTGACTCATTATACATGAATGTGATATGGAGAATTAAATTAGGTGAGATTGTGCTTTGAAGACATTAGTAAGTTAGAATGGGTAAAATATGGTATTTAAATGAATTTTGAAGTTATATTTGGAAATGAAGACCAATAGGTTAGCTTATGGAAGTAAGCAGAAATACGATTAGGGTACATGTTATGCAATTAAATACTAATCTTGAATTTGGTTAAATCGAACTTTAGTTTTAATGTGTTATTTCCAAATTTGAAAATAAATGCCTAAGAAAAATGCGTTTTGTGTAGATAAAGGAGAGGCACTGAACGCGTGAGAGTGCTTGGCGATAAATTTGCAAAACAGTGAGTATATTGTAATTGTTTCATTTGAATAACTTCTTTGCAAAAGAATTGATAGCTATGATTTAAAATTATTCCTTCAATTATTTGTTTATGAAATTGAAAGAAGTTGAAAATTTTGAACGTACATGGTGCAAAGGCAGTTTCATGATCAAGACAAGCTCCGGACATCTCCCATTTGTTTTTTATTTCAAAATTGTATAAATTACTTTACAAAATGGTTTAAGCTTTATGCCACAAGTTAAAGTACTAAGAAAATGACTTCGATTTTAGCTTACAGTACACCGTTAGGCTCATTACATCATATCCAAACATGCATGGCAGTGTCCGAGGGGTGTTAGTTACTAACAGTGGGTGGTATTGTGTCTGTCAGTAATCTAGTCTAGTGAGTTGCCCTCTACATGTACGGAGTATATAAACTGCTAGCTAAAATTGTTACGGTAAGCGATGCAGAACTAGCTTCGTAACTATTGGTCTATAGTGGTTAACATATTACGAGTTGGACCCCGCTTCTGGAGCCCAAAATTCGAAATCAGGTACATGAACAGACACATTTCTTCGGTTTTGATACCAAACAATGCTGGACCCTGCTTTTGGAGCCCAGCATTTGGAACCAAACACTGAAACAATACTGTACTAGACCCTATCGAACTTGTTTAGGGACAAAAAGCATAACTTTCTCTGTGGACGTTGGACAAAAATTCTTTGGACTGTCGAAAGAAGACTTCAAGATCTACAACTTTCATGAAGACCTTGAAGATGAATTCTATCATCTAGAAGGTCAACACTTTGAGCAGACGATTCAAGAAGGACAGTGCACAGAAGAAGCAAAGGGTCAACTATAGAGAAACAGAAAGCAGATGAGTGATTACAAAGCAGATGAATGCGGAGCAAACGAATGCGAAAAAAGTAGACGAATGCGGAAAAGCTGACAAACGCGAAAAAGCAGACGAATGCGGAGAAGCAGATGAATGTGGAACAGACGAATGCTACAAAGTAGACGAATGCCACAAAGCAGACGCAGATGAATGCAAAAAAGCAGATGCAGACGAATGTCACAAAGCAGACGAATGGGGAACAGCAGACGAATGCCATAAGGCATACGAATGTGGAACGGATGAAGGCGGAGCAGACGAGTGCCACCAAGCAAACGAATGCAGAACAGCAGAAGAATGCCACAAGGCAAACGAATGCGAAATAGACAAAGGCGGAGCAGACCAATGCCACCAAGCAGACGAATGCGGAATAACAGATGAATGCCACAAGGCAGACAAATGCGGAGCAGACGAATTCCACAAGGCAGACGAATGTGGAACAGACGAAGACAGAGCCAACTTAAGACGAAGCAAAGTCTTAAGATGAAATGACGTCATCACAGACGAAGCGTCATCACGACGATACGTCTCCTCCTTTATGAAGACCATAACTTTTAACTCCTATGCCCAAATATTTCATACTATGTACTGCTGGAAAGCTAGTAAGATAAGCTACAACTTTTCTGAAGGCAACTTTGACTAATTTAGTCTAAATTAGACCAGTTTTTTCCCTGAATTCAGTATACAACTTCTACACCTAGGAGAGACTTAAATTTTCAAAATGTACAACTATTAAGAAACGTGCGCAAATACTTGGAGAACTTTTCGGTTTTAAACTCGTTTGCCAAAACCACAAAAACTCATACATGACTTTAATCACAAATTTACATTCTAAATAAAGGCTTAACACAAAATACAACATATAGAGGAGGCTCAATGTTTAACATGCTTATGAGGCTATCCAAAGTTTATTGAGCTAACTTAGTTACAAAAGCTCCTAATGTCCTGGAGTTCCCGATGCCTTGCAAGGATTGCTACTCTTGTCTTTCTGCACCTGAGGAGGGAAGAGTGGGGTGAGCTACACACTCAGTGACTAGCATATTTATAGCAATTTGACCACAAATTCAAGCATATGTATAAATATATACTTATATTCAATAATTCAAGCATTCTTCCATTTAATTTAACACTCATAACACATAACACTCAAATGCAGTATACATGACAAGTTAAAGATGCGATGCACATCAAATGGCTCGAGGGTTCTATGAGAACATAATGGAGAAACTGAAGTTTACCCTATAAACAAAATGAGTCCAATTTCGGAGCTCATATGCCACAAGAGGGTAGTTGGGAGAAGTCTCTTGTCAACGTGCACGTGACGAACAGAATGGTTCTACTCTCACCCAAACAAACGCACATATTCGTTTTCTCATATGCTCATACTTTATGCTTTGTCTTCTTTTCATTTAATACAAATGTCATGACCTCTTTTAAGGTAAACATAATCATATTTCATCATGCATTTTTCAACATTTACAACAAGTCAATTTCAAACATACACACATAGACAAGAATTTGCCCAATTACACTATAACTATAAATATGTTACCCACCTAAGTAGCTTGCGAAATCCAAGTCAAGCTCCACTCTTCCCCTTACTCTTGGGTAGGATTTCCTTGGTTTTGTAAAACAACCAAGGTTCCATTTAAAATAACATCACAATAAAGTTCATAAACTTCAAAAAAAATCACAAAATTTCAACAACATAACCTAACTCAAATTTACCCTACCCAAACCTCATTTAGGTTAGAAAACTTAGGATTTAGTTTAGAAACCTTAGAATCACTTGGGTTCACCTAACTCATCTTCTTCCAACACAAACCTTTCATTCTCTACACAA
>JAOTAX010057294.1:0-10080 GCA_025629825.1 Erythroxylum guanchezii | reverse complement strand
GAAAACTTAAAAACAAGTAAAACAAATAAATTCAAAAACACACAAGCATAAAAAAAAAGACAATGCAGAAATGTAAAAGAAATTTACTTCCCTTGGGTTGCCTCCCAAGAAGCACCTTTGTTTAAGGTCGCTGGCTCGACTCCTTCTTCTCCTCACGTGACAAAATTATGATCTTTGGATATTACAGTTAGTGCCACTTCCACGCGAGGTAGTTTTGGATACGGCCTTAATTGATCATCATTCCCGTTGAGCACCTTCCCTATCCTCAATCTCTCAATTCTGACTAAGTCCAACCATTCCCGAAATATTTTGAACATCTCTTAACTTTTTTCTTTATCATTTAATACCTCCACTCTGTTATGTAAAGGTAAAGAGTTAGTTTCAAAAAAAATTATGGACTCAGTACTTACCTCCGAGCTAAAAGATATGTCCTTTGTGGCTTTGAGCTACTTCTCCCCTTCTTCGACACAAACAATTCGTTGAGGGTTGACCTCAAAATTCTCAAGCTCCTCATCATGTTGCTAATTTTCCGCACAGACTTCAATTGGATACACCTCGGGTTGATATGGATGCACCTCTTCTCGTTGCAATTATAGGTGATCAAGGCTTATTACCATCTGACTCATTAGGTTTTCCATCCTCTGTTGGTGTGCTTTTGTCTCTTGTTGGAATTCTTGCATTTTCTGCTGCATATCTTGTTGAAATTGCAAAGTGTTAGCAACAAGTTTGTTAACAATTTCTTCTAAAGATGCACCTGAACCAATTTGGCTCTCCAATTCTTGGGACCAAGTGTCTTTTGAAAATTGCCCTCCATCCTTCTGGAATTGTAAAGTATTCTCCTGCAATTGCAACATCATCACTTCCAGAGATGGACTGGAGTTGTGATAGGAAGCTTCTAGTCTGTACGAGAATTGTTGTGTGTCTTGCAAACTATCATGGAAGTAATTCCGCTGATTATCCCATCCATAACAAAAGTTAGGTTGATCAGTCCAAACATTGTTATAGGATTGAGAATATGAATTATAAAAGAAATTACTTTTGTCCATATAAAATTTTTTTTCACCCAAAACAAAAAAATGAAAAGATCAAAAAATAACAGAAAAGAAATCAATCACGAACAAATATATACAAAACACCAATTAAATCACTAATAAAAACTAAAACACCGCACTCCCCGGTAACGGGGCCAAAATTTGACCGCATGTCATTACGCTAGTCAAAACAAAATAACTAGACTACTACTATAGCAGTGGTGAGTCTAGGTCGATCCCACAGAGAGTGTGTGTAAAGTTTATGAAATTAAATTAACTAGTGTTTAGGAAAAGGGGGGGTTTGGATTTTTAAAGAAGAAAATAAAATAAAACTAACTAATAAACACAAATTAAAGAAAACATGCAATATAATGATAAATGAGGGGAATTCGGTAGGGACCCAGTTCTTTGGTTCAATCTTAGCCTATACCCTAACGAAGCATAATTTATTAATTTGTTGTTCTTTAACCTCTCCTAGCAATTATAAATCGTGGGTTAAAAATTAAGTAGAGTTTTCTCTTAGGTTTTGTTTAATCAAGATACGATCGTTAATTAAACCTAACCACCGAACTACCTAGGATACAATCTCTAGATTTAATTAGGCAGTAGCATTACAAATTAGGAAAACTGATTAATCAAGGCAACAACTACATATGATGCGTCATTTAACCTAGGTCATGTTATCCCTAACGATTACGAATCATTAGTCTACACATGAATTTCAACATAACAATTACGGATTATATCAAAATTCTAGCAATGGATTTTCAATTAGAAATTCAATGAACGCATTAAAATTATCAAATCACAATACCCAATGGGTTTATACACAAATAATTGAACAATAACAAAAATCCGATTATCCATACACAATACCCAAATTAATTTAAAATAGGATAACACAATCAATTCTTAATGAGAGAAAGAAACAAAAAATAATAAAAAATACTTAGCCCTGGTCGTCGGCGTCGATGTTACCTCCGAATCGACGTCAGGACATTTAGCTCTTCATAGGTAATTTCTGAAAAATTGCTTCAGCCCCCATCTTCATGCCTAGCCAAAAATCCCTTTGATTTCTTCTCACTGTTGCAAGCTTAATCTCCACTATGCCTTCGCTATTCTACTCCCCTACTGCGCTTGTTCATCGACGCCTGCGTTGTTCCTTCGTTGATGTTGCGCCTGTTACGTTGATTCCTCTCTAGCGCTACTGTTTGAGCCTCTCTTCCTCCATAAAGATAAGCAAAAATAAATATTCAAAAAATGTCCCAAATGTAATGCTTCTAACTTACTTTAATTTCTTTACTCCCAAATTGTACCTAAAATCAAATATGAATTAAAGTGATTATCTTAAGTATTTTTATTTCAATAATCGCTAAGTGTAAATGATTAAATATATTGACAATTAAACACATATCAACCATACTCTGAACCAAGTGGGTTATAGGATGGTGAAGGTACGAATGGCACGGTAATTGACTATAGCAAGGTTCATAAGTCGAATAATGAATAGTTGAAGATTTTGAGTGTTAATCCAATTACATTCCTATAAATTGGCATCATGAAACCCTTCATAATTTGCTAACATAAGTGTTAATTAGTGTGACCAAAATAACTGAGAACTTAAGGGTCACACGCATAAAAGATTGGATGAAAAACAAAGTGTGCATGGCTGTCAATTAAGCAAGTCATGATCTTGGCTTATAGGCCATGATCGTGATCGACTTACTGACAGGTGGTACATAAGTGAGTTCTTCACTTACGTACATACGAATTTTTAGCCATAAAATGCACTCAATAGAAAGACTAAGGGTCTAGAAGAGTTTTGGAAGTTGAGAGGAGTGATTTTGAGATTTATTCATGCAATCTTAAGCAATTGTTACTGTAACATACCACTCTCATAGCGCACATGCCCAATCATATCCACGTATAGTCAAGAATATAATCTATGGAAATGGTACATTAGAACAATCACATTAATACAATCTGAGGCATCAATATAACTTAAGCATTCTAGATACTTATTTCCTTCACAATCATAATAAGTCATATATGCCATTAACATTCCAAATTCAAGTAGACCATACACAACAATTTTGAACTTAAACCTAGTACATCATACAATACAAAAATTACACACTAGAGACAATGTGTGTCATAACATGGAATGCTAATACAAAAGACATCTATCTATACTTTGCAGGTATCAGCTGACCAGACTTCTAAGCCATTCTTCTCTCCAAAATAACTGTACTAGAATTCTATTAGATCGCTTTAAAAGCTGGATCTCCCTTGAACTTGAAAATCAACATTGCAATTTTGATGAGTTTGCCAACTCAGTGAGTGAACCAACATCAATGTGCTTACTCAAGTTAGAACATAAAGACAAGTATATAACTCAATTCACCAAGTATAACACATTATCCAGCATTGAAGTATAACAAGTATTCAATTATTTCATATTACTATTTCAAAAAAATAAAAAAAAATATATCTCAATCATTCATATAATACATGTAAAGTTGTATATGCAAATGCGCATGTGACTCCATTCTTATTTTGCTTTGTTGTGACCAAGAACCTATCAACCCAATTTATTGTCCCATATCCGTTATGGTTATTGGGCTCATTTCATTTACTATCCCGTATCCGTTGTATATACCGAGCTCATTGTTATCTAAGCCCGTGGCTTTTTGTGCACAATCATAAGCTTAAAGCTCTTGTTCACACATTGGCTACTTCAGCCACAACTCCTTTATCTCATTATGCATTTTAATGTAATGAGATGCATCAATTCAGATATCATGCTTTCAGTACTTTTCATTCGGTGTGCTCATGTCATATAGCAAATTCTTCAGATCTAGGTTCAACATTCATCATTCAATTTTTCATACATTCTACATTACACATACAATTCAATAGAAGCATATATAATTGAGTTTACACATCTAGGTTAACTCACAGTATACTTTAGAATAGTTATTACCTTGATGATCTGACAATGTCTGGATGTTCGCGATCAACTTGTGCTTCTATAGTCAAGCAATATACATATATTTCACAATCACTAATTTGTTCAATCATATGAATATACAATCATGCACATATATATTTGTCATGTTCATTACATACTCAATTGATATTTCCAGGTATGTATTCTTAATCATAAATCTTGACCGTTCAATTATTATAGCTTGTATATTACCACTTTGTATTTAAGTTTATACCATGAGTAAGTTTGATTACCTTAAATTCATCAATTATACATTCATGAACCTTTTCTAGCAATATACATTCACACAATTTACCAATTATGATTCATATCTAATAAACCTTACTCATATCCTTTGGATCATATTTGCATTCATGAGAACACCTTTACTCCTTTAACAACTCCAAATTTCCATATTTAAATACATTGATATCAAGAAAATCCATTCATTAAGTAATAACATCAATTAACAACCTAAACTTATCAAAGCATTAACTAGTTAATTAAGCAATAATCTAGGTTCATTTCAAGCTTGAATCAAGTCCAAATACACCAATGTAGAGTGACTTATCCTCATTTGTTCAACAAATTCACAAAATTGAAATTATCATTTCAAAGCTTTGGCCATGATCATGGGGGATCTTTCCATGATCGTGGGATGAGTTCCCCGATGTGAATTATCCAATTTCCCTCAATTCTCTATGATTTTCACCTACTTAGGATCATCATTAACACTTCAAATTTTCCAAAATTCATACTCTCAAAAGCTACTTCAATTCATGTTAATATAGCTTCCATCTTAGTTACATTAAAGCTCGCTAAATTCTATTCATTTGTGTCACTAACAATCATTCTTACACATACACTAACATACCCAATTTTTTCCATATTCAAAAGAAAACTCTTCATATAAAATTCAAAACACCTTAATAACAATCCATTAAATATACCTCAATTATATCTCAATTCCTCATCAATTTCATCTCAATTTTCAGCTCAAAATCATTCATTTAATAGCTCATAAACTATTGTTTTTCATACATGCTAAACAAAATAGAAACTACCATTCATGCATCCTTTTCCCAGTACACATTTAATACCAATACTTCAATCAATCAATCCCCAATTCATTCATCATCAAGTTCTGTTATTTTATATCATAAATGATCAATATTTTACCTTTTTGATCAGCTTAAATACTTCCTCATTTATCAAGCTAACCTAGTCTTCCATAAATTCAAACACAATTCCAAGAGCAAGATGGGAGTAGAATGGTTTTAGCAATAAGAAGAAAACAGCAGAATAAAGTGTAACATCCCATTACCCATGATAAGGCTTGAATAGTATATAAGAGAGGTAAATGAGAACTTAGAAAGTGCATTTCATGCTTAAGCAAAATATGACATACACATACACGTGAATATTGAGTTTTGCATATTAAAATGACCGTACATGCATTCCTTGACATTTTTTGGGTATAATTGATTTATAAATGTGAATTTTGGATTTTATTGGTCTTGAAAATTATATTGGTGTTTATTAAAATTAATTTAGCAAGTTTGGAAATTTTGGGTATTTTGGACTAGAAAAAATGTTGACAATTGGACTAATTATTATATGACATGTGGACCAATCTTGGAATGACATGAGGACTGATTTAGTAGGGACAAATGGCAACCTAATATATGGACTAGTGGTAGTTGATTTATTAGGCAAATGTATTACATGCCTTAAGACACATGGTGAGTTTAAAAGCTGACACCTAGCATGATGATGGAGCAAATTCTAACAGCGACGTTTTTGTTGTTTCCCTTACCTTTCTCCACCGAAATTGCTCCAAATTTTCTTTGTATTTTTTTTAACCTTAGCTAAAGCTCTTCATGAAAATCACAGCTAAATCCTTCACCAAATTTCCAAGAAAACCAGCTAAAAGTGGTCTTTATATTGTTGTCCACAATCTGTTTTCACCTAAAGTTCGTGATTGATCTTGCATGATGGGAGACTTGGTTCAATCTGAAGTTTGGTGTTCAATTGGAAATCTAATAGGTAGTAAAAATCTAAGTTTTAAGGCATGTTAAATGGTATAAGAATAATTTTTGAATTGGATTGAAATGCATGTGATATTGGTGAAGAAGAATTGCTAGAATATGTTAGGCGTAGTGTTTTCTCTAAACATCCTTTGTTCTTTTTATTGTAACTTCTTCTGCTGACATCCAAATGACATGAGACTTGAACCAATAGACACATAACATATTTTTCTTTATCTCCACCAAAAGTTATGAACATATGAATCTATTAGCAAAAGATTAAGTGATAAATTAAGGTTGAGAATGGTGAGTGTGCTGGAATATTGTTAAAATGGAATGATTTCACTAATCATTATTTGGTATGTTGGCTATATTTTGACCTACAGATTTCTAAATGAGATGATTCATGATTTAAATTAAACTAGAGACATTTGGCTACAATTTTTAAGAAGAATTTGAATTTGAATTTTGTCCTTAAGGGTCTTGAAATTTAGCTTGAAATTGCATTTTGGCTTAGGCTGTAGTACTACCCGTGACAGAAATCATGTCCTATTATTATCGAATAACTGTATTGATGTACGCTGAATCAGAAAAAGTTGTCTTCACAAAAGTTTTATCTTATTCTCTTAGCTTTCAATTGATATAAAGTTTGTAATTTTTTGATATTGTAATTGAGAGATATGAGTTGTACAACTTTGAATGCATGATTATGGACAAGCCAAAAATTTCAAATGTACTCAGTCTATAGTATATTGACTATAACTTCTGGAATACTGAATCAAATTGTATGATCTTGGTATCATTAGAAACTTAAGACATGGGAGAACAATTTTATAGAAGTAAGTGTTATCAAATTACTTCACTTTTCCGATGAGAATAATCATGCAAAGTGGACCTCAAAGTATGTTTTTAGACAAATTTGGATTGATCAATTGAGTATTCATATATGAATGAATAATGTGACAAGAATAATGATAAGGAACCCGGGATTGTCATGAACATGCATTGCACGTATTCTGTATACATATATGTGCATAAATGAGTATGTGTATCATTGTGCAAAATAGTGATATGTGTATGTATTGTATGATATAGAGGAGCACATTGAGCGCCACCATCTAGAAATTGCGAGGATTTCAAGGCAATAGCTATCTGGAGCGTATTATGAGTAACCTAGACGGTCTCACTTAATATTTGTCTATTATATATTACGTTGTAAATGTGGATTGTTTGTACTGATTCCGAACATGAAGGTCCAAAGATTCTGATTTATGAATGTGATATTGAAGTGCTCCTTGAATGTGAACTTGGTGAAATTATGTTCTGAATGTGGATTGTTTGTACTGATTCCGAACATGAAGGTCCAAAGATTCTTATTTATGAATGTGATATTGAAGTGTTCCTTAAATGTGAAATTTGGTGAAATTATATTCTGAATGTGGATTGTTTGTATTGATTCCGGACATGAAGGTCCGAAGATTCTGATTTATGAATGTGATATTAGAGTGTTCCTTGAATGTGATATTTGGTGAAATTATGTTCTGAATGTGGATTGCTTGTAATGATTCTGGACATGAAGGTCCAAAGATTCTGACTTATGAATGTAATATTGAAGCGTTCCTTGAATGTAAATTTGGTGAAATAAATGTTTCTCAACATGTTTCTTGATGTTGGACTAAGGTCTGATGACAAATGGAAATTGGACTATAAATGTGTTTAAATAGGAATGTTTGAATCAATAAATGATTGAATATGAATTTGATGCATTTCATACACGAATGCATGATCAGATAATGATAGTTGTGACATGAGTAGCCACTGAATATGAGCTTAAAGCTCTAAAATGTGGTATAGAGCCAAAGGCTCGATATGTACAATGAGCCCTATATCCGCAACAGGTAAGGGACAGTATCAATGAGCCCAGTATCCACAATAGATATGGAACAGATTAGGCACTCAGTCAAAACAACGTAATAATTGAAAGTGGGTCACACGAATATTGCATATACACTTATTGAGTGTGTTTGATTGATTGAATTGTAATGTGGCCATGTATTTGTATGGAAATGGGTATGTGAAGAAAATGATATGTGGTGCAATTTGTTAATTGAAAAGATGTGAAATTATCTGCTTATATAATTTGTTATGTGGTATGAATTGGGTGAAGCATCGAGGATGGTTACATCACTGAGTTCAAAAAACTCATCAAAATTACAACGTTGATATTTTAGGTCTGAGAGAGGACACTAGTGAAAGGGAGACGCTACAGAAGTTAATTCTTGTACTTTAGAGAGGAAATGGCTCAAAGTTCGGTCAGCTGAAATTGAAGGATTAGATAGAAGTTTTTGTAAAATTCCTCATGTAATGTATTTAGCTTTAATACTATATATATTTGGATGATTTTTAAAGCTACAATGTAAGTTTGGTTTTTATGAAATGAAATGAGGAATGTATTTTGGTTTTAAAATTTGGTGACTTTTGTATATAATAGATGATGCCATGATTAAGTTAGATATGTGTTTCCTCTAACATGCCATTATTATAGGTTATGTACTGGAATGTCCACAGGGTGTTCCAGTATGTAATCTATGGTAGTGGGGTGTTACGTATAGCTTTCTTAATGTAGGATTTTATAAAGATTTTGAGTGGTGACAAACAGAATTGAAGCAAAAACTCAGAAGCTATGAAGGTGTGTGTATGTTTCGATGGTGAGAAGGAAGAAAAGAAAGAAGGCAGCAGAAACAATTTCTGCATTAGCTTAATTCATTAGGTCTAGGTGTCACTATTTTACAATGACATTTGTCACATATGCATGCAATCCATTTGCCCTCTATATAAGCTACCAAATGTCACCAAAATCCTAAGCCATTTGTCACTCAATTCTACTACCATGTGTCACTTATTTTATAGGCTTAGTCATCCTAATTTCTCATGTTTCAACTTATCTTACCACTTGACATTTTTCCTAGACTAAATGTACATTTTAATTCATCAATTTTCCAATTGTAACAATTAACTCCAAATTACTTATTATAATCCATCAGACCAAAATTCAAGACATAAGCTATACACAATCAAATCATCATCATTTTAAACCTTTCATGCCCCGGAATATGTCAATTGAGTGCATATACTATCTTTGCAATGTTTTCTAAATCAACATTCATGTGTGTATATGTTTGTGTTATGTACGTGAATGAAATACACCTCATAAATTATAAAATTATATGACTCAAAAGTCTAACATTCTAACCCTTAGTAAGTTTTGGAAACCATCTATTACAATTCTCCCCCTTAAGAAATTTTTTCCTAAAAATTTTTACCTCATTGACCAAATAGATGTGGGTACTGTTTCCTCATATATTCCTCAGTCTCTCATATAGCTTCTTCTCTTGAATGATTCCTCCAAAGGACTTTAACAAAAGGAATTACACAATTTCTCAACTATTTTATCTGGTATCCAACTATTTTGAACGGTTTCTCAACATAACTCAAATTCGTTGCAATCTCAACCTCTTGTGCTGGTAATACATGTGTTAGATCTGATTGATATCTCCTGAGCATATTAACATGAAGCACATTGTGAATCTAAGAAATCTCTGGCATTAATGCAAATTTATAAGCTAATGGTCCTACTCTTTCAGTAATCTCATAAGGACCAATGTATCTAGGCCTCAACTTTCTCTTTTTACCAAACCTTAGCACTCCTTGCCAAGGCGACACTCTTAAAAACACCTTATCTCCCACTTAATACTCCATATACCTCCGGTGTTGATCTGCATAATTCTTTTGCCTATCATGAGCTGCCTTAATTCTATTACAGATCAATTTTACCTTATCAACGGTATCTTGAATTAACTGTAGGCCTTCAACAATCCTTATGATGGATCGGAAAAAGAAAGCATGCTATATTTGGAGAATTGGTAGATTTCAAAACTTTTTAGAAATCACCTTTATAGCGGAAGCAACATATCCAAATCATCATGCCAATCCATACATGATATGGTATAAGGATAATAATAAACATAAACAA